>CANUEX010151842.1:0-14790 GCA_948099535.1 Jatropha multifida | reverse complement strand
AAATTAATAGTTTTAAAATTTATTAAAAAATTACAATTATAAATTTTTTTATTCCAAAAATATACCCTTCGAATTGCCGTTTTTGACCATTGTAAGGGAAAAAAATATTTTTAATTTATTTGAGAGTCAAAAATAAATCTTAAATAAATTTTGTCTAATTTATATGTAAAAACATATATTATAAAGGGTAAAAGATTTAAATTAAAAATATTTAAATGAAAAACAATTTTTTTTCTCTTTTTCAACTTATAATTTATAAGTTATATTTATATTAATAAATTTTAAGATGATGGTAAATTTAATACATTTGATGTTGAAAAATAAAATTAATTTCACAATTAATATACATATATATACGATTTCAAATCGGAACCATCGATTTCAAACCAAAACCATCGATTTCAAACCCTAAATATAAGAAACCGCAACCGAATATTAAATCGCCGATTTTGGTTATGGTTTAGAACTTTGAACCATTGATCACGGTTCGGTTTTGATTTTAACTTGTTCGGTTCTGGTTTGGAACCGGAACCGTGGTCATGCCTATCTAAAGTTGATTTTATCCTGTATAATCTATCTAAATCTACGTTTTTTTCACATTTGAGTTCCTGTTGGCTTAATGGTCAATTTTATCTTGAAATTTTGATGATTATGCAAAATAAATAAATTTAATATTCTTATATGCGCTAAAGTTATTTTATACAGATTTTTAACATTGGAGTTACTAAAGAAATCAAGTTCCTACAATCTAAGATTTTTTAAAGATCATGAAGATTTTTGAAGATCTTTTAGTGGTTACCATCTTAAGAAATATTGTAGGATAGAGAGAAAATTTCATTATAAGTATAAAATATTTTTATCTCTCTTAAAAATCAATTTTGAGATATTCTCGAAAATTACCTTAAAAAGAAAGCCAAAATCTTTGCTCTTTTAATTACACTTACCTAAATAGAAAACATTTTAACAAAATCAATTTTTGATAGCTAATAAATGAGTGTTTGTAAAAGATACCCGTGCAATATCTATTTATTTTCAAAAAATAAAAAATACTCATTAAAACCAAATCTTAACATCTTTTAGAACATGATTTTCATTCCTCTTATAAAAACGTTTTTTCCTTTTTTGAAAATGAGTGGTTGTTGTAAGAGTAAGAGTAAGAGTTGAAAGCTCTCTCTCTTTAACTCCCTTTAATTCTTTTCATTTGTTTTTTTAAGAGTTATTTTTCAAGTGAAAAGAAATTTGGTAATAACATTTTTTGAAGAATAGTTTTGGATTTCCTTTCTATTTTCAAAATTCATTTTCTATTCTTCATGTGCTTTTAATTGCATTTCTCTCTATCCATATAGATTATTGTAATCTATTATAGATTACAGGCTTTTAAACGAAAATATTTGTGTAATAACTTAGGTGAAAAACTATAGTGTAAAAGTTATCAAGTGACTTTCTATTCGTGTGAGATTTAATGTCTTCATGTGAGTTTTTTATTATCTGCAAAACAGAAAGGATAGAAGTTCACTAGAACCTTTAGAAATCTAATGAGACAAATGTTAGATCTAGTTGTTGATCTATTTTCTTGTAAAGTCTGGTTTGTCTCTTGCCCTTGAAAAGAGATAACAGAGTGGAGGATCTCAAGATGAATCTTGGAGAGTAGATGTAGGCAAGTTAGTGCTGAACCACTATAAATCTGTGTGTTTATCTTCTTTTATTTCTAAAAAGTTGCTTGATTATATTTTGTTTACACAACTGTTAATCTTTTCAGAAATGCAAAATTATTAATGAGTTTCTATTTATAAATGTGAATAAGTTTTATCTTTGTGGAACATTAAAACTCTAAATTTCTATATTGTGATTATACCAAATTCTAGTCTATCCTTTTATATTTATTATAAATCACAATCTGAGTTATAATAAGTTTTCTAAAATTACATAAGCTTTCTGAAATAGTTCTAAACATAATAACTATTCTTCATAGAAACTTTCTTATCTTGCAACTGTTTTGTGAGAAAGTTCTAAGTTTGATAACTAACTCTCACAAACGCTTTTTAATTCCGCTGCAATAGAATTCTGATTTTGTATTTTGAAAAAGTTAAATTTTTAGACAACTCAATTCACCTCCCATCTTGAGTTGTGCCATACATAAATGGGACCCACAATCTAGTATCAGAGCATTGGCTCTTGACTTACCAAAGCTTAACCGCTTAAGAGAAAAGATCCTATGGCAGCCCACTTCCTCTTACATCTTTAGAAGGTCAATCCATTTTTAGACCACCTCTGTTCAATGGTTCTAATTGCTCTTATTGGAAAACTTGAATAGAAAACTTTATAAAATCAGTTGACATAAACTGCTAGAGGAACGTCATTATTCGTCCTTGCATTCCTATGAAAACTGTTGAGAATGTAAGAGTTCAAAAAATAGAAGAAGAGTATACTAATGTTGGTTGGAATGACATTTCTATAAATGCAAAAGCCATCAATATTCTTTACTGTGCATTAGATCTAACAGAATACAATGAAATTTTTAGATATAAGTCTACAATGGAAGTTGGGAAAAAACTCAGAGTTACCTATGAAGTTACTAACCGAGTTAAGGAATCCAAAATCAATATCTTGCAGAGAATATAAAATGTTCAGCATGAAGGAAGGAGAGATTATTGCTGAACTAAATTCCAAATTCACAAATATAGTTAATCTTTTGAGAACTCTTAGAAAGGAAATTTCAAAAGATGAGCTTGTTAAGAAAATTCTTAGAATTTTACCTAAAAAATGGGATTATATTAGAATTGTCATGAACTACAAGAAGACTCCACTAACCTATGAATATTTGATGGGAGCTCTTGCTTCATAAGAGATAAAATCTTCTTTGACTTTAGAAGATAGGAAAAAGAAAGGACTGGCTTTGAAAGTAACTTCTAGTGAAGAAAGTTCTTCTGATCTTAACAGCGATGATCTAGCTCATATAGAAAATTTAAAAAGTTTTATAACAAAGGTGAAAAACCATAGAAAAGGTTTATCAAAAAGAACTTTTCACCTAAAAATAGTAACTTGCCTAAGAAAGAATTTTTTGAAGTGGTTTGTTATGAATGAAACAGACTTGGTCATATCAAGCCTAACTATCCTAAGTTAAAAAAGAGGTCAAATAAAGAAAAGCTGAAGCAGACATTTGTAGCTAAATGGAGTGACTCAGACGATTCTAATTCTAAAAGTCAAAGTGAGCAGGAGAAAATTGCTAATATCTGTTTGATGGCCATCACCAATTTTTACTCCAAAGAAATCAACAGTCTAACTTTACTCAAAAAGTTGAAAGTAGCAAAGCAAATGTAACAGGACAAAAGCATGATGAAAGCGATGTAAGTATCTCTGAACTTGAATCTGAAAGTGATCTTCTAGATACTTATAATAACCTTTGCACTGAATTTGAAAAGCTTGTTGAAAAGCATAAAGTTCTAAAGAAAGATTACAAAAAGTTGAAAACTGAATGCAATCATTTGAAAGGTGCTTTTTATCAAGAAGTTACATGCAAAGATCTTATTATAGAGATCAAAGATCTTAAAGAATGTATAACACCCGCCGCCCAATCCTGGAGAATCAGATGGCGGATGCCACATTCGATGCCGGAGCACCGTCCTATTCTACTCATTAACTCTAGGATGTATATTAGAAGTGATTATATTTCTTAGTGAAGAAAGTAATTTTAGAATATTTAATAAAGGTTCTAGGGATGATCCTACGAAAAATAAAATTTGAAAATAAATTAAAATTTTCACAAGAGCTCCCTTTAAAAATTTACTTGCCACACAAAGAAAAATAAATACACTTCAAATATTAACCTCCAAACCTCAACTCCAAATAAACTCAAATCATCAGCAAGTACTTCTAAATATTCGTCCATTACATTTAAATACCATCATCAATATTATACAATCCATTCATTTTAAAAGTAATTACTGATATTCATACACCAAAATTCAATAAAAAGTCATTACTTAATTGATCACAATTCTTAATTAATAATAAACTTAATATATACAACCTTCACCATTTATAATATTTTTATACATACCAAAATCACCATACAAGAAATATCCTACCCAAAAAGGTATATCTACTCTGAAGCTCTCTTTTGGTCCTGAAAAGCATCCTTCGCTCCTAACCTGCGCGTGGTGAAAATCAACGCGCTGAGTGGAAAACTTAGTGGTGCTAAATAATAAACAATTTAAAATAACAAACATAGCCCAAAAGCAAGTCTCGAAAATGCTTTAAATTACTCGAATATATATAAATTAAATATCGAAATCATATTAATTAAATTTGAACACCATGAAAACCATAAAATAAAAAGGAAAAAGATTATAATACACATGAGTCTTCATTCTTTATAATTTAATAAAATTTCATCCTTAATTAAGACTTGTACTAAATAGAAAGAATGTACGCAAATTCGATCATGGCCTGTGGAAGCGCCACCCCCATCATATAATCGTGACTTGTGAAAGCGCCACCCCCATCGTATAATCGTGGCTTGTGAAAGCGCCACCCCCATCATATAATCGTGGCTTGTGAAAGCACTACCCCCATCATATAATCATGGCCTGTGAAAGCACCACCATGGCCTGTGAAAGCACCACCATGGCCTGTGAAAGCGCCACCCCCATCATATAATCGTGGCCTATGAAAGCACCACCGTGGCCTATGGAAGCACCACCCCCATCTCATAATAAGTGCGTCCGCTTATTTATAAGGGCTGATAACCCTAGCATATGATTATAACTCTATCAAATAAAATGGGCTGATAACCTAAGCATGCTCACATATTGCAATAAATCTCATCATACCACATTTCAATCATGTATAGTAGATCTCAAAATAAACACATTATTCTACAAATAATCTCATTTCTCATTCACCATTCCTTATCTAAAAATATTTTAAAATTAATACTTATTATTTCAAAATCACTTAACTTACAACTTACGAAAATTACCACATTCTCTTTTTCTCATACTTAATAAATTCAAATGGACATATAAAAAATAAATATACTTAATATAGTATAAAAGTATTTAAATCAAGAAATTTTCAGCATTTTCATAAACCTGACCTTTGCTGTGTTCTGAGGGTATAACTGAAGTTATAGGACTTAAAATTAAGTGAAAATTAATTCATTAGAAAAATAAGATAAAATTATACAAATGTCATGAAGGGACCATAGTCCAGATCATTTTCTAAGAGGGTGAAAGAAACCCAAGAACATAGACCAACAATCCAAACACGATTCAGCACAACCAGTTTTGGTATAAAAATCATAAGTTGAGCTATAGGTATTCAAATTAGACACAAGAGGATGATTTAGAAAGATAAGAAGTATAACTACAACTTTTATGAAGAACATAAGACATTATGTTGCAATTTTAGTGGCCAAAATGGACAATCATCTTGGATATACAAGTGAGACAGCATGACAGAACCAGTTTTGGTATTTAAATTATAAGTTGAGCTACAAGTATTGGAATTGAACATAAGAGGATGTTTTGGAAAGCTAAGAAATAGAGCTACAACTTTCATGAAGAAGTCATAAACAAATGGAAATTATAAAAGGGTCGAAAAATGACTTCTAGTCCCACCTAAGAACACATCTAACATCAAAATTCATCAATTTAACCAAAACATACAAAATTCCCAAAATTCATTCAAAAACCTAAAAATAAAAAACTTAAAGAAATGAAAGGGAAAGAGAATATTATTGCACTAATCTTGAAAATAAGTTTGAATAGGTTTAGAAAGCCTTATTTCTTAACCTTTTCCTTCCCTTTAGAAGATGGTTCTACAACCTCTTCAAAGTAACAAAAATCAACATCAAAATCAAGAAATGACATAAGGAGAAGATGGAGAATGATTTAAAGCATATTATACCATATATATTCTATGAATTCATCAATTAAATCCTTAGAATCATAAATTACAACTTACTTGTTTTGATGTAGTTCGTAAGTAGAGAGGTTGAGAGAAAATGGTGGAGAAGGAGAAGAGAAGTTAACTTGGAAATGGAGAAGAAGAAGAAGAAGAAGAAGAAGAAGAAGAAGAAGAAGAAGAAGAAGAAGAAAGTGAATTAGTTGGATAAGCTTTGTTGACTGAGTCATCAAAACTAATGTTGCTAATTCACCACCTTTTGACAAGTGTAAGGCTTGGATCAAGTCAAGGTATTCTAATCCAAAGGCTCTAAATATTCACCAAATATTTCTCCTTTAATTATTATTTAACTCCACTAAGTAATTAACTTAACTCCATAAAAATAATTCCTTAATTTTTCTTAATACACTTCACTACAAAACACTATTCATTAAATACTTAAATTCTCTAAAAATATTCATGAAATATTTTCCACCCACTTAAATCATATAAACATACTCCAAAAATATTAAGCATCAATAGTAATTTTTTCAGACCAAAATAATACAAAATTTCGGACTGATGTTACTATTCACAGACCGGTAATCTACTATTCACTAATAATTTTTTACTTACTCTGCCATGAAAAATTTATATCTTAGCTTTAATTAATTAAAACTAATCACATAAAATATAATTAACTCCACAAATATTAATTATGTTCAATATCATTATCGGGTTCAAATAAAATATTATTTTTCTTTCTGCTGATACTATTCATGACCCGTTCAAATAATACCATTTTAAGATCCAAAATCTTGGAGCGTTACAGAATGTAAAGAGAAATTTTCTAAAAATCTAAAACACTTCGAAGAAGAATGTAAAATTTTGAATTTTGAAATGATCTTTAAAAGCTGAGATTAGAATTCTATAGGTAATTTCAGAATCATTTTCTAAAGAAAAAATAAGTCACTACAAGAAAAACACAGTTTAAAAATGAAAAAAAATCCATTGCTAAAGTTTGAAAATCCCTTGCTAAATTCATTTTAGCAACGAATCAACAACGAGTAGCTTTCCTTTCTAATTATATAACAATGGGATTGTACATCCATGGCTAATTTAGTAACGAAAAATCCCTTGTTGAAAGATTGAACATCCATTGCTGAAAATTGATCCATTTGGGAACTAATTTAGATGTCAATCCATTCCTAATTAGTATCTAATCTATCGCTAAAACCATTTTTAATCCCTTTCTAAAATCGTTGCCATTTCTATCTGTTGTTAAATCCCTTGCTAAATATATTGGTATATTATTAAAATTTCTTACTAATTATTAGCTGAATTTCTTGCTAAATCCCTTACTAAAATGTATTTATATGTTAATCAAATTCCTTACTAATCAAATAAAATGTATTTAATAGGCAAAAGTAAATATAAAACTATTAAATTTTAAATAAAGATAATTTTATTAAAAATATTTAATGTCCAATAAATATAAAATTTGACTAGTTAGAAAATCAAATAAAAACATAAATATCTAATAAATCTAAGATATACTCAAATAAATAACATCATTACCCTAGTAAGTATTTGACTAGTCCAAGATGCTGCGAAATATTACACGTCACAATAAATGAATCCGAATGTCAAACTTATTTAGGCTTTATCCAGAAAATTGTTTACTAGTTGTTCTTCTCCAAAAAATAAAATTGTCCATTGGTATAAAATTTACTTGTAGAAAAATTGACAAAGATAAATGAGAAATGATGGTACAGTAAATATGTGTGCCTGTGCTTGCACTTAAATTTGATAAAAAAACTTAAATTAAATGAATAATTTCTATTTAAGTATTTCAAACTTAAGTTGTAACTGGACAAGCCTCATAATATTACCCTTAACAAACATTACAGAATTAATAACAAACATGCACTATTTATTATTTCTCACTGTGATAAAGGAAAGAAGAAGCACTAATTTGGAATTTGATTTGTAGGAGCAGTAGATGAACTCAAACGATCTAGATAATATACATATACAAAGGAAATGACTAAAATAAATAAAAAACTTATTTAAATAGAGAATTTATTGAATTAATCTAATAAGTTTATCTACACATCTAACTGCTATGAGTAATCTAAATTCTTCTATCACAACCCAATCCATGGGCAACCAATGACAACAATTTCCTATCCTCCATTCTCCTCATCACCAACGATCCTCAAAATCAACACCAATATCGATTTCACTCTTAATATCAATTCTATTTATGCTTCTAATGCACTTACAAATAATGACTGCATATTAGGAATCCATTCGCCCATAAAGTATGATCAAACATTTCCAATTACAATACAGTTTATTGTGATAACATTCAACCTTCAAGACCAAGCTTACAAATCATATTTTAACTTAAGTACAGATATTGTATATCCAATTTGAGATTTATTGACCATGATCTACATATTTATAATTATGTTATAATAGTTTAAATTCTACTTACTTTCTAAATACAAGGCCAGACTCTCACAACAGTTGACAATCTAAAAAAAAAAAAAAACTAGAATTCAACTTCTAAAATTGATCATTCTAGACAATTTTAAGATTAAAGTGCTTACCTATTCGATTTCCATTTATAGATACATGATCAGCATGGCAAGGATAAGTTTCTGTGTTTTATGCCTCGCTAGAGTCTCACCGAGCCGCCATCTTATGCTGGAGCTAGGTCCTTGTCCGGGATCATGATATCTATACATCAAAGGTTTCAAAAGTTTATGAGGAATCATAATTTGGCGTCAATTTCTTTAACAAATTGGAACCAAATTTCAATATCCCCAATTCATTAAAACTTAGCTCTAGCAATAATCCAATTCTTAAGGGAAAGAAAAAATTGATTAAAGAATATTGGTTCAAAGAGGCAAAAAAGTCGATTTAAACTCACCAAATAAGATTATATTACCGGACAAGCATTGAGGTCGCCGGAAGTCGAAATAAGTGGAAACTGTCAAAGAAGATAGCTTTGATTCCTGCCACTGGAGGTTTGTCCAGCATGAAAGAAGGCCGAAATAGAGTTCAGCGGCAAGAGGGGCATTCCTATAATAGTTTCGCCGACTGGAACTCGCCGGTAGTTGAAAAAGCGAGCAGTGAGAGATAGTGGGATGGTGACGTTAGAGGGAAAAAGGGGCATTAATTCAGATGAAGTAGAGCTCGATTGATGTGAAGGAGACTGGAATCATATTTATCATTGAGAAAGAGGCCGATCACCACCTTATTCTCGCCGAACGATGGCCGAAAATGTGAAAAAGGGGAGGAGTGGATTGGTTGGGTGTTGCAATCGCAGCTTTGCGAAGAAGAGAGTGCAATGGGAATTAATTGGTCTGATACAAGCTTTAACTAAATGATCTTGGCTCGATTTGAAGAAGATTCTAGGCTTTTTCAGTAATTTTGGAATGACCTTGGTTTGATTCTTTGGTTCGCTTCTTGGTTTATGGTCGGATCCTTAGCTTAAATAGTAGTTTTTTAGCTAAGGTAGAAAAAGATAAAGATCAATAAAAAAAGTGATGGATTATAAATCAATTTATGCAATAAATTCCATTGCCAATTTGTATTAGCTATAAATTTATAAATTTTATTCTAAATAAATAATTTTTATTTTAAATAAAAAATTTAATTATAAACTGTGTGAAAAATTATTTTTTATTTTATTTTTGAAAAATGATTTTCCAAGTAAATATACGGTAGAAAATACTTAAAAAATATTTTATAAATGTAAAATATGAACTTCACAAATTTAATTGAATATTTCAATTTTATAAAAAAAGAGAGAAATTTTTATTTTTTATACTTATTTTTAAAATTAATTTTCAAAATGTATTGTACTTGATAAATAAAACAAATCTTATCATTTTATTTTCAAAACTAAAAACTTTATATATATTTTTAGTTAAGTTTGAAAATAAGCTAAAGAAAATAACAAATTAATGGATTACAAAAGTAGCAAACATGTATCCATGAACATTAGCACAGATTTGAATTCGCTATTAGCTGGCATTGCTAAACTATTATATGTTTTTAGTTAAATTATAGTACTAATTTTAGCAATAGAATTAAAACCCTTGCTGAATTTCATTACTAAACCGCTACTAATTTCAACAACAGATAAATGTATCACTTGCTAAACTTTATTATTATTCGGTTACTAATCCGTTACTTAATATCACGCGAAATAGCTCATTTAAATCAGTAACAAATTTAATTTCCCTTGCTAAAATTTGTTCTTAATCAGTTGCTAATATTTACGTCAAAATTTCTCCCCAAATTTAGCAAGGGATAACACATCCATTGCTAAATTCTATTGCTAATTCATTGCTAAATTCTATTGCTAATCCATTACTAAGCCCTATCTAATATCGCCGCTAAAATTTTTTGTGACATTTAGCAAGGGATAACCGATGGATAAAACAAAGAATAATCGTAGTAGTTAAAGAGGAGCAGCGGAATACCTCTTTAGAGCTTTACTGTGATGTTACGCTTGAAATTACCAGCCTGATGATTATTCCTACGCCTTCTTATATCACAAATAAAAATAGAAACAGATCTACTCGTCGTCAACGTGAGTGGCTACCAGAGTCGTCCATAAAAATTACACACTCCAAATCTAAGGTATTTTGGGTGGTTACCTCTTTGGAGAGTTCATAGGGAGAAGTTACGAAGAGTGGTTAACGTGTGGGAGATTCTAGTGTTAAAAAACCTTTCTCTCTTTTTTAATTAGGGAGTTATGTATTAAACCCTAGTATAACTTCGTTGGATAAATATGCAACCCATTGTGGTTGCAAGATGGTCTTTAGGCCCACGAACAACATCTCCCACTCAAACACATTTGGGTATTGCATATGAATCTAAAAAAAAAAAAATTCTCTCACACATATCTCCAATCATATAAGAGATGGAGTGTGCGACCTGACGAGAAAGATAAAATTGAGGAGCATTATATTAAGTCACCACTTGACTAACGTAACACTTCAACTCCATATCTCGCCATACACCCCACCCCAAACTGAATGTTTCCACCAGATCAAGCATTTCGGATCCCTCAAGAATAAAGTTAGTAAAGAACATGCTATGATCTCTCAGTTATACAATGTACTTATGATTATATCAAACTTATTTCTAATATAATCGCCCGGGCTATGAGTCATAAGTCATGGGTGAAACATTAATCGATTTTTCCTTGACTACTCATGGCAATCCATATAGACTTGAATGCTTTCTTAGACATGCTCCATCAGACGGAATGAATCATTGCCTTAGAATAACACACTAAAGTAGCAACATCAAGTCTCCACTTCATGACATAGTGTTAAGTTATCAAAGGGTATATATATGTGTGGATCTTATAAATCCTAAGGCTCACACAGTGATGAAGTAGGGATCCATTCAATCACTCCTATAACGATAGCCAAATAGCAAATATAACACAAATTTATATATTATGGTGCAACTCCCACTCAGGGCATGTCACGTTAAAACACCATACAAATTTATAATTAGTTACTCCGCATGAGTATGTAATTTATTAATTCTAAGACGAATGCCCATATGACATTTTCTTAAAAAAAATTCCAATTCAACTACAAACAGGTTTCATGGAAGTGGATAAATTCCATGTTCAACTAATTAAATTTGTCTCATCTTAACCTCTTGTTAAGGAGACATAAATATCCAATTCTTATGCTTTCACATTAGCAATAAGATATTAATTTTTACTCCCACCAAAAGCTAAATTTAAGGATATAGCCTCATCCTACTCGCTCCCCTAGCGATAGGGCGATCACCCGTGTGAGAGGGTTGATCTAAAAAAACTTGGTGACATTTATTTAAAAAATAAACATATACGTATATATAAATAGTGCCATAAAAATTATGCAAATAATAATAATAATAATAAATATATCCATTGTTATTATTAATTGCATAATGTAGAGATGTCCAAATAATAAGTATATCAAATCCTAAACAGTCCTAAACCTCTTACGTGTTTCAAAAGCAAGTCCCTTGTAATTGGTTTAGTGAAAGGATCTGCAAGCATATCACGAGTAGGAATATGCTTAAGGAATACTTGACCTTACGCAATGATATCTCGAATAAAATGATATCTGGTGTCAATATGTTTTGACTTTCCATGATACTTCAGATCCTTATTATAAGCTATTACAGTCGTATTGTCGTAATAAATTTGAACAGCATCATCAGCATGAGCTGTAACATTTAAGCTTACTAAGAATCGCCTCAACTAGATTGCTTCTTGAACTGCACTAGTACATGCAACATACTCTGACTCCATCATTGATAAGGAGACACAAGCTTGCTTTTTGCTACTCCATGAAATGACACCTCCTCCCAAAATGAATGCATATCCAGAAGTGGATTTGCGTTCATCTCGATCTGCTGACCCATTAGCATCAGTATATCCAACTAGCTTAAGGCTCCCACCATGATAGCATAGAGCGAGGTTTTCAGTACCTCTTAGATATCTTAAAATCCTTTTGACTACTTGCCAATGCGCAATTCCAAGATTACTTTGATATCTACTTACTAATCCAATAGTAAAGCAAATGTCAGGTCGAGTACACATCATAACATACATTAAACTGCCAACTACACTTGCATAGGGAACATTTTCCATTTGCTTCTTTTGTTCTTCTGCCTTTGGGCATTGTTCAATACTATGAATTTGACCCTTGTCAATTGGAGTATCAACAGGTTTGGAATTATGCATTCTAATGCGCTCTAAGATTTTCTTTATGTAAGTCTCTTGAGATAAACTTAAGAACTTCTTAGATCGATCCCTTTGGATCTTCACTCCTAATACATAATTAGCTTGACCTAAGTCCATCTCAAAAGTACAAGACAACCACTCTTGAGTGGCTTTAATTAACTCCAAATCATTTCCAGCTAAAAGAATATCGTCGACATATAATGATAAGATAAGAACATTTTTCTCTTTCCTTTGACATACACACAATGATCTTCTTCGGTCATAATAAAGCCAATAGAGATAATTGCTTTATGAAACTGATGATACCATTGCCTAGATGATTGCTTGAGACCATAAATGGAACGTTTAAGGTGACACACTTTATGCTCTTGACCTTCGGCCACAAATCCGATTGGTTGTTCCATATATATATCTCTTCATCCAGTTCTCCATTGAGAAATGCTGTCTTCATATCCATTTGGAATAATTCCCAATTAAGATGTGCGACGATAGTTAGAATTAAGCGTGTGGGTCCCGATGATAGGTATGGCACAACCCAAGAGGGGGGTCAATTGGGTTTTCTAAAAATTTTGCTTTTAAAAACACTAGATTAGAATTCTATTTGCAGTGAAATTAGAATGTATTTGTAGGAACTAGATATTTAGTTTATAACATTCTTACAACACAATTTCAAAATTAGAACGACTATGTGAAATACAGTAATTGATTTTAGAACTGACTCATAAGTCTTTTGCAAGATTAGAACAGCTTAGTGAAGAGAAGTTATCAAGTTTAGAACAGCTTCACAAAGCTATTGCAAGTTTAGAGAGACTTTGCAAAGTGAAGTATTTGTGTTTAGAATTTCTTCACAAAGCTTCTGTAAGATTAGAAAGTGTATTCCAACTTAAAACGTGAATTGTATTGAATGTAAAATGACAGATTAGAACTTGGGAAGATCACAATATAGAAATCTAGATTTTTAATTTTCTACAGAGATTGAGCTCATTCACATTTAGCAACTGAACCTTAAACAAGTTTGCATTTTTGAAAATATTAACATTTGTGTAAACAGAATAAAATCAAGTAGAACTTCAGAAAGTAAAAGAATATGAACATAGAGATTTATAGTGGTTCGGCACTAACTCGCCTACATCCACTTCCCAAGACGCATCTTGAGATCCTCCACTATGTTATCTCTTTTCAAGGGTAAGAGACAAACCAACAATTAGAAGGAAATAGATTTAATACCTCAATCTAACCTTAACCCACTAGATTTCACAGGTTCTAGTTGACCTCTACCCTTTTCTATTTTACAGAGATCAGAAAATTCAGATAAAGACATTAAAATCTCACATATGGAGAAGGTCTCTTAATAACCAAAAAACACAATAGCTTATCAACTAAGCTATTATATAAATGTATTTCATTTAAAGATCTCTAACCACAACAGATTATAGGAATTTATATGGAAAGAGAGAAATGGAATTATAAGTGTTGGCTCAAGGGTTAATTCTCTGCTTGATTTTGATGATTGCCTTAAACCAAATAAATTTATATATATATTATTTTTGTGCTAAAATTTGTCTTATGCAGATTCTGTTATTAAAATTTATTGAAGAAGTTAATTTCCTACAATTGATTAAAGGCCATGAAGACTTGGAAGAAGCATCTTAGTTGGAATGTCAATTAGGCAATTAATGTAGGATTGAGAGAAATAATTATAAGCACAAAATATTATTTTTCTTCTCTCTCATTCAAAAATTATTTTTAAATATTTTAAAATATGAAAAGATGAAAGATTTGACCAAAGCTTTCTCTCCACGTCTTTCTTTCCAAAAGACCCTTGGAGTAAATCTTCTCAAACGGCTACTTAATGCATTCTGATCTAGACTAGAGGTTCTGAACTCAGATGTCAGAACTTTGTTACACCTAAACTGTCCTCTGGTTTTAAATACCACCATGGTTTAGTGCACTTTCCACTCGTCATTAAATGCTACCTACCACAAATTTGTTAAGCAAAGGACAGGGTCATTTATTACCCCCCATGCCTCATTTCACTTTTGCCAAAACTTGTGACAGTCTCATTAAATTCAAATTTTCTCTCTCAAATGGTAAACTGTCTTCATCTCTCTATAAAAGAATTTCTGCTT
>CANUEX010151831.1:0-18970 GCA_948099535.1 Jatropha multifida | reverse complement strand
TAATTTACAAAACTCAAGATTCACAACTTACTTACTTAGATGGAAACTCCAAATTCCAAGCTTAAAGTCTTCAAATTCCTACTCCCTTTGCTTAATTCTTGAGGGTTAATCACTAAACTTTGGTTTAATTTGGTAGTTTAGTGGTAGTTTAGAGGTAAGAAATTGAAGAAAATGAAGGAGGAGAAGAAGAAGAAGAAAATGGCATGGAGATGGTGAAGAAGAGGATGAAGATGAGTGAAAAGTGTTGCTTGATGAGTGGTGACTTTAAGTAGAAAAGTCAAATTTGACTTCTTCATTTTATGCCAAATGAGTGGCTATGATCAAGTTCCTAGTATTCTCATCCAATGACTCTAATTATTAATCAAATAATTCTCCTCTAATTATTATTTAATTCCACCAATTAATTAAATTAATTCCACAAAAATAATTCCTCAATTATTTCTTAACATACTACACTAGAAAACACTATTCATTTAATGCCTTAATTTTCCAAAAATATTCATGAAGTACTTTCTACCCACCTTAATCATGCAAACATGCTCCAAAAATATTAAATAAAATATTAGACATGTATAGTAATTTTTTTGGACCAAAATAATACCAAGTCCCGGATCGATGGTACTATTCATAGACCGGTAAATCACTATTACCGACACTGAAAAATGGACTGTTATAGTTCTCCCCCCTTAAAAGAAATTTGTCCTTGAATTTCACCTGATATGAATAGTTGAGGATGTTGTTGTCTCATTAGCTCCTCTCTTTCCCATGTAGCTTCCTCCGTCTTATGATTCCTCCATAAGACCTTTATTAGAGGTATTCTCTTATTCCTTAATTCCTTAACCTTCCTAGCATGTATCCTTATGGGTTCTTCTTCATATGTCAAGTCCGGCTCAATGGTGACAGACTCAGCTGAAATAACATGTGAAGGGTCCGATCTATATCTCCGTAGCATGGATACATGAAAGACATTATGTATCCTATCCAACTCTGGCGGTAAAGCTAGTTTATAGGCTAATGGTCCCACATGCTCTAAGATCTCATATGGACCTATAAACCTAGGACTAAGCTTACCCTTGTTACCGAATCTCAAGACTTTCTTCCATGGAGAAACTTTCAAGAACACTCTATTGCCCACTGAATACTCAATATCTTTCTTGTTAAGATTAGCATACGACTTCTGACGATCTGAAGTCACTTTTAATCTTTCCCTTATGACTCTAACCTTATCCTCTGCATCTCAGATCAAATCAGGACCCACTATCTTACTCTCACTAAGCTCCATCCAACATAGAGGTGTCCTACACCTCCTACCATATAAAGCCTTGAATGGAGCCATCTGAATACTCGACTAATAACTGTTGTTGTAGGCAAACTCAACAAGTCGAATATACTTCTCCCAATTGTCCTCAAACTCTATCACACAAGCCCTCAACATATCCTCAAGCACCTAAATCACCCACTTTGACTGTCCATCTGTCTGCGGATGGAAGGCTGTGCTGAAATGCAGTCTAGTACCCGGAGCCTCATGTAGCTTCTTCCAGAGCCTCGAAGTATATCTTGGGTCTTTATCGAGGATAATGGAAGAAGGAACTCCATAAAGTCTCACAACCTCATTAATGTAGAGCTCTGCATACTGCTCCATAGTGTAGTCAGTCCTAACAGGAAGAAAATGCGCTGACTTAGTCAATTTGTCGACTATGACCCAAATAGCATCTTTCTTCCTAACTGTAGTAGGCAACCCAACAACAAAATCCATGGTGATCCTATCCCATTTCCACTCCAGAATAGAGATAGGATGTAGTAAACCCAATGGGACCTGATGCTCTACCTTAACCTACTGACAGGTCAAGCATCTCGGCACAAAGTCCGCAATGTCCCTCTTCATAGCCAGCCACTAATACTATACCCGCAGATCTTGATACATCTTATTACTGCATGGATGCATAGCATACGGACTACTATGGGCTTCCTCTAAGATACTTCTCCTCAAATCTGAGATCTTAGGCATATAGATTCGATCCTCAAAGTATAAATAGTCATCTCTAATCTCGAATCTCTTCTTCTTACCCTCTCTGACTAAGCCTTTCCATAAGGTAATAGTCTCATCACCCTACTGAGCATCTCTAATTTGCTAAAATAAGCTAGGTCTTACCCTAAGCTCTGCTATAAGAGCACCATCTCTAGCCACTGATAAATGAACATTCATGGCATAAAGGGCAAACTAAAGACTTTCTGCTGAGTGCATATGCCACTACATTAGCTTTACCCGGATGGTAGTCTATAGTGAAATCATAATCCTTAAGTAGCTCTAACCATCTACGCTACCTCAGGTTAAACTCTCTCTACGTAAGTAGATACTTAAGGCTCTTATGATCCGTATACAAGTGGCATCTCTCACCATATAGGTAATGCCTCCAAATCTTCAAAGCAAACACAATAGCTGCTAACTCCAAATCATAGGTAGGGTAGTTCTTCTCATGTGGCTTAAGCTATCAGAAAGCATAAGCAACTACCTTGCCCTCCTACATAAGTACCCAACCCAAACCATTATGCGAAGCATCATTATAAACATCATATGATTTGCTTGGAGCTGGCTGTGTCAAAATTGGAGCCTCAATAAGCATTGCCTTAAGCCTCTCAAAACTACTCTGGCATCTAGCAGACCACTCAAAATGGACATCCTTATGAAAAAGTCTAATCAAAGGGGCTGCAATAAGGGAAAATCCCTTGACAAAGCTCCTATAATATCCAGCCAAACCTAAGAAAGTGTGGATCTCTGTGACATTCTTATGTGGCTTCCACTCAAGCACTGCCTCAATCTTCTTCGGATCTACCCGAATACCCTCTGTAGAGACAATATGACCTAAGAAGGCGATCTTAGTCAACCACAACTTGCACTTACTGAGCTTAGCATACAACCGTCGGTCTCTCAAAAGTTTGTAGAACTGTCCGTAGGTGGTGATCATGATCCTCTCTAGTCGGAGAGTACACCAAAATGTCATCAATGAAGACCACCACGAACTGATCCAAGTAAGGATGGAAGATCCAGTTCATCAAATCCATAAACACAGCTAGAGCATTAGTCAACCCAAATGGCATCACTAAAAACTCATAGTGGCCATAACGAGTCCTGAAAGCAGTCTTAGGCACATCCGACTCTCTAACTCCCAACTGATGATACCCTGACCTCAAGTCAATCTTCGAGAACACTGTGGCCCCTCTCAAATGATCAAATAAATCTTCTATCCGAGGCAATGGATAACGATTCTTCACTGCCACCTTATTAAGCTGCCTATAATCAATACACAACCTTAAAGTGCCTTCCTTTTTCTTCACAAACAATACTAGAGTGCCCCAAGGAGAAACACTAGGTCGAATAAAACCCTTATCGAGCAATACTAAACTCAATCTCTCTCACAGGAGGTAAACCAGACAAATCCTAGGGAAACACATCCAGGAAGTTACATACCGTCAGAATCTCATGGACACTAGGAGTTCTCTGCTCAGGCTCAAGTACACAGGCTAAGAATGCCTCACATCCACACTGTATCATCCTCTTAACAGTACTAGCTGAAATAACATTAGAGAGGTAACCCATCCTCTCACCCACAACTACAATCTCCTCTCCAGACAAAGTCTAAAGTGTAATCCTCTTATGTCTACAATCAACAATAATCCCATGTCGTGACAGCCAATCCATGCCCAATATCACATCGTATTCCTGGAAAGGCAACTCTATCAAATCACCTGAAAATACGTGCCCATGAATGACTAAAGGGCAATCTTTATACACACGGTCTACTACTACACCCTGACCCAAGGGACTAGTGACCTCAACACTGTGCTTTAGTGTGTCAGCATGCATACTACCTAGTCTACCCACATGTATGCATATATATGAATGCGTGGAGCTCGAATCAATCAAAGCAAATACAAAAGTATCAAAGATGGAGAAAGTACCTACAATGATGTCCGGAGCATCCTGCTCCTCCCTGGTCCTAATAGCATAAGCCCTCATCGGTGCTCTAACCTGCGGTCTATCCACTGTCTCGAAAACTGGCCTCTGACCCCCAGTGCCATATGCCTCACCACGGCCTCTACCTCTACCTTTCTAAACATAGGGAGCTGGCCTCCCAACCTAGTGAACCGAGCTAATAGCTATCAATGGGCAATCTCTAATCATATGCTCAGTGGATCCACATTTAAAGCAAGCGCCCGTAGCTCTCTAGTACACCCCAACATGTCTCCTGCCACATTGGGTGCAAGCCAGTAAATCTGACCATGCAACACCTCTGCCACTAGCAACAAATGTAGCTTGAGGAGCTGATCTCGTAAATGTACCCCGACCAATTCTCTGACCTGGTCTGACTCCCATCTGTGGTCCACCTCTAAACCTTTTGCTACCAGACTGGACCCCAGAAGTCTGTCCAGACTTAGCACTCTAAAATCTCTTATACTAACTACCCTGCTAGGTCCTCTGACCTCTAGCCTATCTCTCCATCCGAGTAACCTCAAGCTCTGAAGCAACCTTCACTAACAAAGCTAATGTGGTGTGAGGCTGGGATGTTAAATGTATCGTGTACTCATAAAGTAATCCCTTCCTGAATCGCTTACACCTATCTGCCTCAAAAGGGATCAACTTAGAAGCACACCTACTCAGCCATAGAAACTCCCGTTCATACTTTGAAACGGTCATCCGACCTTGCTTAAGCTCAAGAAACTCTGCTATCCTCTGATCTATATAAAGCTCACCCATATATTTCTCCCAAAACTTAGATAGGAAGAAATCCTATGTCATATCCTTAGCTCTAGTTGTCTTAACCACTGAGACCATAAATAAGCCTTTTCCTTTAGCAAGGAAGTAGCACAAATCAATCTGTCTCGGGGAGTACACTGCATCTACTCCAAAACCATCTCTATGGCTCTGATCTAGAACTCTACTGCGGAAGGCACATCATCCTTTCGACCCATAAAATCCTCAGCACCAAACTTCCTCAATCTCTCGATAGGGGGACGGACTGGAACAGGGGCTGGTGCAACTAGAGCCTAGGGAACAGCTCCTGCAACCTACCTCAGAGCAGCTACTAACTGCTGAATAAAATCACCCTGATTAGGCCCGCAGGACTCGCAATAGCCTGCCCTGCAGCCAAGGTGTGGTCTGCATCAAAACCCAAAACACCACCAGTGGCACCACTAGGTGGTATACCACTCTCAAGCAAAGCACCCTCTGGAGGGGCATAATTGTCCACCTCCTCATCAGATAGATGCTGAGACATAACTGAATACCTACAAAGACCAACAGGCTCACATTAGCGAGAAGTTCCCAAAATAAACTAATATGGCATGCATTTATCTTAAATCACTTATATAACTACTCCAATCAGATAAACTCTCATACCAAATCATATATCATAGAATCGCCTAAACCTATGCTCTGATACCACTAAATGTAACACCCACCGCCCAATCTCGGAGGACCAGACGATGAATGCGACATCCGGTGCCAGAGCACCTTCTTATCCTACTCATTATCTCTAGATCATATATTAGAAGTGGCTAAGTTTTCATAAGGAGGCAAGCATTTTCTTTTAAAATATGGTTTAAGGAAATTCCCATAAAAAATTCGTAAGAGTTTCCCTTAAAAATCAACTTACCACACAAAGAAAACAGATACACTTCCAATATTTACTCCTCCAAACCCCAAAACTCCAAATCAATACAATAGATCACGCAGCACTTCTATATAATCACATCAATCATCTTAGATCCTATCTTAACATAATATCATCAATTCAAAGAAATAATTGCTAATGATCATTCACTTTAAATGCACATATAGATAAAACATTTTAATTAATCTCAAATCTCATTAATTTACAAATCAATATTTACAACCTCAAACTTTTTACAATATTTCTATACATGCCATGATTTACATCTCAATACATGTCCTACCCAAAAATAAAGCTTCTTCTCTGATGCACCGCCTTTGATCTTCAAGTAGCATCCACCGCTCACAACCTGCGCGTGATGAAAATCAACGTGTTGAGTGGAAGACTCAGTGGTGCTAAACAATTATCGATAAAATAGCAAAGGATTGCTAGAGCAACAAATCTCAAATATGATTTAAAATACTCAAATCAAATATATATTAAGTATCAAAGACATACTAATAAAATCAAAATATTTCAAAAATCATAAAGAAGTTCATTCTTAAAAATTAGTTCATAATCTAACAAAAGTAAGAAAAATTCCATAATTGCGAATATATCTCCGATTTCTTTATAACGAAATAAAATTAGGTTCTTAGTTAAGGGCTCGTACATATACAGAAAGAAATATAAATAGATTCGATTTCTGAATCACATAATTGTGGCCTATGAAAGCGCCACCACATATCACATAATTGTAGCCTGTGAAAGCGCCACCACATATCATATAATTGTGGCCAATGAAAGCGCCACCACATATCATATAATAATAAGCGCGTCTGCCTATTCAGAAGGGCTGATAACCCTAGCATATGATCATAGCTTTCACATAACAGAATGGCCTGATAAGCCGAGCATGCTCACATATCGAAATAAATCTCATCTTACTACATTTCAATCGTGCATAGTAGAGCCCAAATCAAAACCATTCTTTTACAAATAGCCTTATTACTTATACATAAGTCCTTTGCAAAATATCTCATAACTCAATACTTATTATTTCAAAATTACATAATTTTACAACTTATAAATACTCATCAAATCTTTCTTATGTTCCAAATCAAAATCATATCTCTTTAATACACATACATACATAACTTAAAATACTTGGAAATCAATGTTTACAAAGACAAAACGTATGCCTTACCACCTTAGGGTGGTTTGGCCTCTTTAGGTCATCAAAAGGGGAAAGAATTCCCTTCCTTAAAACACCACAAGTCAAGTTAAAAAGTACTTAAAAACCAAACATTAAAACCATCCCTTAAAAATTTTAGTCTAAAAAATCATCTTTTCACTTTCAAACCTTCTTTAAGTTCTGGCAAAACTGTTAAACATTGAAATACAAGAAAGAGGTTTTAACCATCATTAATTTACTTATTAGCAAACGCATTTAAGTAGAAATCAAATTTAGAAATCAAAGGAAGCATAGTGTCCTTCACCTAACCAAGGTTCGACCACTCCTCCAAATCAAAAGGGAAAATGTTTCCTTTCAAAATAACCACATTTATCTTAAAGAAAACCATTCAAGAACACATTAAAAATAAAAGAACACAAAAACATGAAATAAAACCAAGGGCTCTCTTCCTCCTAAGGAGGTTTAGCCTCTCTTGGATAATGGGGAGAGGGATGTTTTCCTTCCCATTCAAACATTTCTTCATGCTTAGAAATCATAGAAAATTGTATAAAAATAATCAAATGACCATTTTCCCAACATAATTCACAAAATCTTCAAATATCATTCAAAACCTAAAAATTGAGACTTGAAGAAAATGAAAGTATTAGTGCACTAACCTTCAAAACAACCTTAAAGAAGCTTGGAGAGCCTCAATTATTGGCTTTCTCCTTCCCTTTTGAAGAGGTTCTCTAACTTCTTCAAAGTAGGAAAAATGCACATTAAAATCAAAACTTAACAAAAAAAATAAATGGAGCATGACTTAATGCATGAAGGACAAGTTTAAACCTTAAATTCTACTTAATAATTCACAACTTACTTACTTGAATGGAAACTCCAAATTCCAAGCTTAAAGACTCCAAATTCCTACTCCTTTTGCTTAATTCTTGAGGGTTAATCACTAAACTTTGATTTAATTTGGTAGTTTAGTGGTAGTTTAGAGGTAAGAAATTAAAGAAAATGGAGGAGAAGAAGAAGAAGAAAATGGCATGGAGATGGTGAAGAAGAAGATGAAGATGAGTGAAAAGTGTTGCTTGATGAGTGCTGACTTTTAAGTAGAAAAATCAAATTTGACTTCTTCATTTTATGCCAAATGAGTGGCTATGATCAAGTCCTTAGTATTCTCATCTAATGGCTCTAATTATTCATAAAATAATTCTCCTCTAATTATTATTTAACTCCACCAATTAATTAAATTAATTTCATAAAAATAATTCCTCAATTATTCTTTAACATACTACACTAGAAAACACTATTCATTTAATGCCTTAATTCTCCAAAAATATTCATGAAGTACTTTCTACCCACCTAAATCATACAAATACGCTCCAAAAATATTAAATAAAATATTAGACATGTATAGTAATTTATCCGAACTGAAATAATACCAAGTCTCAGACTGACCTGTAAATCACTATTACCGACATTGAAAAATAGATTGCTACAATTCTAAAGAAAACCAATTCAAAGATACATTAGGTATGCATTTAGAGGGTTTAGGAAACATTAGAAGGTCAAAAATACAACATAGCATTGAAAGGGATAGTGGAGAGCACGGGCGGGGCGTGCTAGATGGCATGGCTATGCTAAAAGAG
The DNA here is from genome assembly GCA_948099535.1 of Jatropha multifida. Lineage (NCBI taxonomy): Eukaryota > Viridiplantae > Streptophyta > Magnoliopsida > Malpighiales > Euphorbiaceae > Jatropha > Jatropha multifida. The sequence continues at coordinate 10,493 of CANUEX010151831.1, read as the reverse complement.
TCACAAAATACACCTATAGTCAGTGGGAAGCATGGGCTAGTCATGCTACATGGCATGGCCATGCTAGAAGGCTAGTTTTAGTAGTACACAACACGAGCTGGGTGTGCTCGAACCATTTTTACTATTTGATTCGTAAATTGAGCTATGATTATCTAAATTCGACAAAAGAGGATGTGTTGGAAAGCTAACAAATAAATCTACAACTTTTATGAAGGACACTAGTCAAAATTTAAGCATCTTAGGTGCCAAAATTAGCAACCAATCTGAATATATAAGTTTGATGCCATGACAGAACCAGTTCTGGTGTTAAGATCATAACTTGAGCTATAGACATCCAAATTAGACATAAGAAGATGTTCTGAAAAGCTAAGAAGTAGAGCTAAAACTTTTGTGAAGAGCTTAAATATAGATGAAAAATGTCCAAAAATAAGTTCAGAACCAAACCAATAACACATACAACATCAAAGTTTATCAATTCAAGCAATTTACACAAAATTTCCAATTCTACGCTTAAAAACATCAGTTCTCAAAATTAATAAATAAGAATACAACGATATGCATGATAAAAAACACCAATAATTAAAATCAAACTAAATATATAATTGCAGAATACAAACCTCAAAATCACACGATAGCAACTAACTTCACAATTATATCTTCCCTTTGCCCTTATCAACATTAGAAGGTTTACCCTTCTCTATAAGCATAAAATAAAATAAATAAAAAAAAACATCACAAAAAACCATTAGGGATTCATAATCTCCTAACAACACTAACTTCAAAAATATGATCAAATTAGAAACAACATGTGGATTGCAGAAATGGATCTTACCTTGATTATGGAATGCCTTCAATGACCACAACCTAATTGCACCTTAATCTTCTAGCTTAAATCACCACTTCAATACCACTTATTCTCTCAACTTGTTATTTGATTATAGATTCTAATTGTGGAAGATTGTAAGAATGGAAGATGAACTTCTTTCTCTTCCTCTCTCTCCCTTTCTCTTCACACTTGTGTGTGGGTGTGTTGGTGAAGGTGGTGACACTCTCATCTAAAATGAGGGTGTCGACCACTCTTTTCAGGTTTAGGGTATGAGTTTATTTTATTTTTTTATTTATTTCTTTTTTTCTTTTAAGCCCATAATCATAATAAGCCCAATTAGAATCAATAACTATAAATACCTATAAATAGATATTAATTACATATATATAAAACTATATTTTAAATAATCCCTTTTTATAATAATACTTAACAATAATCAATAACTCATATCTTGAAAATCAAATCCCAATCCCAATATCTAGGTGCATTTAGAACTGCATCACATTAAATTTCATAACTAAGCTTTCCGAGGTAAAGATTCACAGTTTGCAATCCAGAAATCGTTTTATGCATGAATCACTATTTAGACTTAGCAGTAATAAAATAACCTATCCCAAGTTCCAAAAATTAGGACGTTACACTCAAAATATATATTTAACTCCATTCAATTTCTTCATATTCAAGAAGAACTACATCCTGCAAATAAAATTCATAAACATGCTTATATCAAGTCATATGATTAGTAATATATATTAACGACTTTATTGCACTAAGAAATGGTACTTCAGGACCAACAAGTTCTTCATAATTTTCTCAAAGTGAACAATGGTCATCTTTCCATCAAGTAACTTCACAGCCGTTGACGTTCACATAACATCAATTTAATAACTTAGTCATGTGTGTGGATTCATAGATAAAATTTCATTTATGAAATGCTTGATCTTCAAGCGAGACAAAACTTTATATTCCCAATGTCTTTCATATCAAACTCTTCCCTTAAGGAAGTTATGATCTTTGGAAGCTCTTCTAGAGTTCCAACAATGTTCATGAATCAAATAATGATAAATTTATGTTCAAATATCTTTATAAAAATTTATGAACATATAATATTATTGTAATATTTTTTCAATAAATATTCACTAATTAAGAGATCACGTTACTCATGATAACATATAAGGTAAATATCAAAAGTATGAAAGCATGTAACCTTCAACAAAAGAATATTATAAATATAATATAATATTTTCTCAGTCATAAATATCATTAAAGTAGTTATACTATATGTATTGAGATTTCTTTAATCCATATAGAAATCATGAATATATTTCTCAGGGTCTCAATTTGTTTACCTCAAGTATTTTTTTAATATTTCATGGATATCATTATTTACTAATCAATATAGAGCTCTATAATATTTAGTTCAATAAATTTCTTGAGAATTCAATTTTATGCTTCAAGCAACTAAAATCGTTTAAGTATTTTCATATAAATATCTACATCAAGTGAACCATAAAAATAGGCAGTTACTAATCCATTAGATGCATTTCGAGTTTGCATGAATTGTAAGGTTAAACAAATAACAAATTATAATTGCATCCACCATATAGGGTATTTATTCTCATAATTAATGCTAATTTTTTTTGAAAGACTTGCACAAGAAATTGTTGCTTTATGCTTCAAGCAACTAAAATCCTTCAAGTATTTTCATATATAATATTTACATCAAGTGAATCATAAAAATAGGTTATTAGATGCATTTGGAGTTTGCATGAATTGCTAGATTAAAGAAAAAACAAATTATAATTGCATCCATCACATGAGGGTATTTATTCTCATAATTAATGATAGTTTTTTTTTTAAAGACTTGTGCAAGAAATTGTACTTTATATATCATGATCCCATTTCAATTTTGCATGAATACATATTTTTATTTTTATTGGCTTGACATCTCTTAATACCCAAACTAAAATTTCAAAAGTTTACTTTTCAAGTAAATCAAATGCCACATGCATCATTCTATTTTGGCCAATTAATTTTCTATCTATATTATCCGATAGATTATGCTTAAAATCCTATCATTTTTCACAATTTCAAGTGCTATATTTTATAAAAAAAATTTGCATTGATGTTTACTTTATTTTGGTTCCATATTTGTCCTAACATGACATAATTTATAAAGATCTCATAATCTTCATTGATTTTAGGTATTTGAAATTCTTTGAGAAACTTATTAGTCATGTTTAGGAACTTCATCCATATTTGCTCTTCTAGAGCTTGACCATCTTGAATATTTGCTCCTTTCTTTTTCTAGGATTTTTATCCTTGAAACTTGTTGATGCAGATCCATTCCTTTCCTATAACGCCGTTCAAACATTTTTCGATTGTTTTCGATTAGTCTATCACTCTTCAGGTTTGCCTTAGACTCATTAGTATAGGTAGTTTGTCCTTCAGGGCTTTTAATTCTAATAGGAACATTTTGCAGCTAAATGTGAAATTTAGTTATTTCCTTTTAGATAAGAAATATATCTAGCAACTAATTTGTAATATTTTACAAATGAACTATTTTTTAAACTTTTAAAATCACACCGCCTTGTATAAGGATCAAGATATAATAATCATAATTTTTTCCAATCAATTTATTCTTCTAGCAATGTATTTTCTCCTCCTAATGTCGATATTCATAACAATTTGCAAATTTAGCCATAAATAACTTTCTTATTGGAAAGTTCTAGATAGAGAGATCTTAATTCATGCCTGACATTTTTTCCAACCTCTTATGAGAATTCATCTTAGTGTTGTGATGGAGCAACTAGAACAAATAGTGCACATTTAAAATTTTTTGATGGGTAACGTTTGATTCCTGATTCAAAACCTATTATGAAGGGGAGAACATACAATAACTTATTGATCTGATGTGAGTAAATGATATTACATATAATAACATATCTCTATAAAAATAGAGAATTTTGTTCTCATAATAATTATCTTGCAATTGATTACAATCATTTAATAAATGATTATACTAAATCATTTTGAGCATAAACAAAAAGCAACAACGGGTTGCCCTAAATTATTTCAATTAACACCAGTCATAATCATTAAAAGCCTGATGTGTAAATTCACCATCATTCTCAAGATAAATTGTTTTGATAGAATAATTTGAAAAATAAATCCTTATTCAAACTATTTTCGCAAATAATCTTGCAATTTTCAGGTTGCAAGTTAAAAAAATATTTGTGAACTTCAAATTACAAGTTAATAATTATATAACTATCTTTTGGATTCATCCATAAAATATCAAAATAATCCACATGATGGATTGATTAATAGATTCCCTTTATATATTCTAGAAAATACAAGTAGTTCAATTTGAACTTCACTTGGTGATTGCTCAATAATTAATTTGTTTTGAGAACAAACTAAGCATGAATAACTCATTAGATTGGAAGAAACTTCTGGTTCTTCAATAAATATCCACATAAGGATCAAATTTCTTTTTTCATATCATTGATCGGATTGTCTAGTTGATCATGCCAAATAATGAAAGTACTTAGATTTGTAAATTTTCGATTTACAATCATATTTATTTCAATCATCATCTTCATATGATATCCATTTTAAAGGATATCTTTAGAATAATGCATCATGTATAAAATTCATTCCACTAAGTAGTAGTACTTGCTCTTTTGGAGTATTTAAATTTTCTTTTACTACCAAAGCCAAATTTTCCTTTCAATATTTTGGTGTACAATAAGTGCATAACCAATATTCATATATGCTACATTATTTGCACCACTTGTGATAGTAAAATTTAGTCTTCATTGCTAAAATCGTTACTTTAATTATGATTCTTATTAATATTCTCAATAATAAGTATATCTTCGTCATTATTCATTTCCAATATTGTATATTATTGCATTCATTTCAAAGAATGCATTAGATCTAGTTAGGTAGACATTGCTCCACCCATATATATATTATTCCATTCACTTAGGGAATGGAGCAAAATTCAGTTGGACAGTCATATGATGTTTATTAAGATCTTTTTATGTTGCTCAATAATCAAAAGAATATGAAATAAACCTAAAATATGTCTTAAAAAATTTCTCTCAATATTGCTACTTCAAGAGCATATTTGAGGTATAAATATCATTAGCAATTATATTAAAGGCTAATATGACTCCCAACATAATTTCGACAATATCTTAATTATATTTAAGAAATAAATCAATTAATACTCAACCTGTACTAATAAGATAATATACGTGAATATATAGTAATAATTATAATAATAAAATAATACCTATAATATTGCAGAATTATACTGTCTCACGATTTTGCAAGTTTTGCAACAATAAATGGATCCATTCATGATGAGCCTTTAGCAATTGTACAACTCTTTTAAATAATTTAAAATAATCAAATGGATATTTAATTAGGAAAAATTATAATTTTGTCCTTGTAGTTTACCATAAATTATTAATCTATCCCTGCGATTTAGAAAACTACGATGATATCCTTATAATTTGGTTTCGTTACACAATTTTGTCTTCCGTCTATTTTATTTCCTTTTATAGTACAAGTCAAAGGGAAAGTACGTAGCCAAAAGAGAGAGATATAAAATTAATCCTTAAAATATCCCTATTCTTCCAACTTCCGTAAATCCACTTACCCAAATTTTCTTGCATTTTCTCGGATACCAAACACCTCCCATATTTATGAAAGGTTTTCTTTTTCTTTTATTTTTTTTGCAGATTTTCTTCATCTCTGTTAATTAATTTACACTTTCAAAATACTTTCTTGAGCTACTCATCTTTCAATTGAGAATTTGAACAAAATTTTATTCTAATAGAGATTTTTAGATGAAGTTTCCTTCCAAAGCTAGTGTACCAGAATAAATAGCCCATCAAACTATAGAGTGCAAGAGTGATTCTTGCATATGGCTTTACCAAACCAATTCCTTGGGAACAATAGTGTTTAGTGTTCTCGCAAAAGAGCAACAAAGAGATCAAGTTCTAGTGGTTTAGCCTCCTCCAACATTCACAGAAGCATGTTGCTGCAAAAAAAAAAAAACTAGAAGCAGGTTAAAGAGCCAAATTCAACAACTCCATCGAAGATTTAGAAAGGGCCAACTTAAATGGAAAACCAAAGAACCATTGAGAAAGCAAAGAGTTGGTGTCCTAATTGAAGGAGTTTATTCTTATCTACCAATAAATAATAATTTTTTCATTTTAGTTCATTGTTTTCTTTGCTTGTGTGGCTATCCGATTTCGATTACATTGTTCAAATTGGCTTTTAGGGTTTTTTTGTTCAGGTTGGCTTCATCGTCTCCAGAGAATCCACATTCAAGGCATCAATCTGAATTCAAGTGAGGAGCAATATTGTCTTTTCATTTTTAATTAATGAATAGATTTCAACAAAGTAAACGAAAGGATAAAAATGTATAATGGACCAAACAATAAGGACATTGTAGTATATTTTTCAATTGCAAGGATAGACTAATAATTCATGGCAAACTATAGGGATAAAATTATAATTTTCCCATTTGATTATCAAACATTCAATAGAGGGAATTTATTACCTTTGTGCTATTTTGATTAAATTCTTGATCTCCAATATTCATAACAGATAATTCTTATCCATAATATTAAGGGCCATAAAATTCAAATTTCATAAGATTTGACATGATGAAGAGTACTACTTAAAAAATAATTGCATTAAATAAAATTATAACATAATTTTCTAGGATAAAACATCATATGATTAATTTGTTATTGTTTTGTAATTCAATAAACATTAAATCTAGATTTCCAAAACAAAATAAAGAGAATTAATAAATATTATGTATTATTGTTAATAATTAGTTATAATCATAGAACAAGAATTTGTATAATCTATGAATTGTAATAGGCATATATATGGGGGTTGATTTAGTCCTCCTTTGTGCACCGCCAGACTCTGGTTAAAGCCACAAATCAGTGTCAGACAACTGTTGATATTACTCTAGATGCATTAGTGGCATCCATTATAAGGAATCCCCTAGCATTGGCTCTCTACTTTTTAGATCATGAGATCCCTATTGGAGGAGACCACAACCACACTTTGCATATCACAATCCAAGCTAGGGGTAAGATAGTACCTATATATGATTTTTGTAGACAATGGATCAGGTCTAAATGTCTGTCCCCTAAAAGTGGCTAGTTGCCTAGGTCTAACTGCTGAAGATTTTATGCCTTTCAATCAAATAGTGAGGGCATATGACAACACGAGATGGGAAGTATTAGGCATGGCCAATCTAGAGGTCACAATCAGGCCCACAATTATGACTATTACCTTCTAGGTAGTGGATGTCCTAGCTTGCTTCAATCTCCTTCTAGGAAGATCGTGGATCCACAAGGCTAAAGTAGTAGCCTCCTTTTTGCGTCAGAAGCTAAAGTTCCCTCATAGAAATGTAGTGCTAACAGTCAAAGGAGACTTGGTGGAAAATCAGAAAGTCCTTCCTTGGCCCCATTGTTGAAAATTCAGCCTAAACCATCAGTCTACCCCCCTGTTGGGATTCTTCTTCGATTCAATCTAGTTTATCAAGGTGGAACCGGGAATGGGACTAGGCCGCAACAAATAGGGTATGGCCTCCTTTATTGAGTATCCAGCCGCCGAACCTCCCTTTGGTCTTAGATTCAAACCGACAAATGAAGACCAAGAGGAGGTGGAAGACGCCAAACAGAAGGCAAGAATAAGATGCTCTTAGTAGAAGATTATGAGCCTCTTTTCAAGCTCTAAACTAATTGGCATGATAACATGGAGATATCCCTTTTTAACTTGTGCATGATTACTAATCAAGTGGAAATAGACCCCACTAACCTCATACAACCCACCCAAACACCTTTGTAGAATTGGTACCTAGAGGAGCGCGTAGAATAGTCTACCTTCCTCCTATATAAACTTGAGTCCAAGTCACAAGCAGAACTTGAGTCAGAGTCAAGTTCAATGTCTAGTTCAGAGTCTTCTGTATCTTCCTTGTCTGAGCTAGGAGACCCTTTTATAGAGCTTAATGCAAATGCCGACCATAGAACTTTTACTACTAATAAAAAATTTCAATTTTCTTGTTACACTCTCTCCACCCTAAATGAGATTGCTAGCAAAATAGAAAATGAAAAAGAAACAAAAATAACAAAAGAATAAATAATCATTGGCATAGAAAATGAATCAAAGCATACATTTATTATGCATGAATGTGATTGTAAGGAGAAGTTGACAGAGCTCATCAAGCAGTATTCAGATTGCTTCTCTAAGACAGCAGTGACATGACTGGTATAGACCCAAACATTGTCGTTCATAAGATTCCTACATATAACCATATCAAGGCAGTAAAATAAAAACTTCGAAGACAGAAATAAAAAATTTCTCTCAGAATCAAAGAGGAAACAGCCAAGCTATTAAAAAGCAACATCATCGAAGCCATTAACTATCCGACATGGTTAGCCAACATAGTATCGGTTCCCAGAAAAGATGGTAAGATCATAATTTGCATCGATTACTGGCATCTAAACAAGGCTTGTTCTAAGAATGACTTCCCTTTACCACATATCGACCTGCTTGTTGATAGAATGGAAGGGTCTATTGGGGCTATGTTAGCATAAGAAGCACTAGACTCTCATAAGGAGAACACCATTTACTATCTGAGTAAGTGAATAGTAGAAATAAAATTGACGTACAGCAAGATCAAATAGCTCTGCCTAGCATTCGCATGGGTTTGCACCAAGCTCCAGCATTATCTTTACCCTTACACCACTCACGTAATTACTGACCATCTTTGCAGCATTTGATCTAAAGTTTATTACAAAGAATGCAATCAAAGGTAGTGTGATAGCAGATCACCTAGCTGCATCTCCCAGTGATGCTAATGTAGCATACATTAGGTTTTCAGATGAGGACATTTTACAAATTTAAATAGATCAGTGGAAGATGTACTTTGATAGGGCTGCCAACCATTAGGGTTCTAGCATTAGCGCAGTTATAGTAACTCCATATGGGGAATGACTGCCCTTCAATATTAAGTTGACATTTCAAGTCACTAATAATGAAGTGGAATATGAAGCCTATATAGTTAGATTAGAAGCAGCTCTAAGTATTTAGATCAGATGTTTAATGGTTATGGAGACTCCATCTTGACAGTCTCTCAAGCAGTGACAAAATGGAAGATCAAGGAACAACGTTTAGTCCCACACCACCAACACCTTAATCAGTTGCCTCAGCAATTTGAAGAATTGTCATTACACTACTTGCCCTGGGCCAATAATCAGTTCGCTGACACACTAGTAACTCTTGCTTCCATGGTTGATGCCAGCTCGAACATGGCCATCAAGGCCCCCAGTATTGAAATCCATCAATAGCTAGCCTATTACTGTAATTTGTAGTTTGCCGATGGTAAGCCTTGGTACTGGTATATCCAGGCCTAGTTAGAAAAGAAAGAATACCCTGAAGGTGCCTTTAAGTCTGACAAGAGGACCCTTCGAGAATTGTCAAAAAGTTACCTAAGCAACGATGATATTTTGTACAAATGGACATGAAATCAAGCACATCTCAAGTGCATAATTAAAGAAGAAGCTTAACAAGTAATGGAGTGGGTACATGGTAGAGAAGAAGGCCCCCACATGAATGGAATGGCTCTAGCCCATAAGATCATTAATTAGGGTTATTATTGGCTTACCATGCAATCAGACTATGTCAAATTTGTTTCGAAGTGTCATAAATGTCAGATTTATGCTAAGCTTCAAAAGTTGCCCCTGATAGCTCCTCACTTGATCACCACGTCGTGGCCATTTGTGACTTGGGGAGAACTGATGTGATTGGCAAAATCACTCTTAAGTCTTCTAATCAGCAAGAGTACATCTTAGTAGCCATCAACTTCTTCACCAAGTAGGTACAAGCTGCCTCCTATCACGTTTTGAAGTCCAAAAAATTGGCTCAATTCATATAGACAAAAATCATATGCAGATACGGAGTTCCATTTTAGATCATATCAGACAATGGGTCTCACTTCCAAAAAGAAGTCTCCCTCCTGATGACTAAGTATAAAATATGGCACCATTGCTCTTCACCATACAGACCCCAAACCAACGGAGCGATTTAAGCACTAAACAAGTTTATCAAGAACATCCTCTAAACGATGATTTACAATCATTGAAAATGTAACACCCACCGCCTAATCATGGAGAACTAGACTGCGGATGCCACATTCGGTGCCGAAACACTGACCTATTCTACTAATTAACTCCAAAATACACATTAGAAGTAGTTATGTTTCCTTAGTGAGGCAAGTAATTAAAATATAAAATATAGGTTTTAGGGAAAATCTTACGGAAAATAAAATTTATGAATAAAATAAAATTTCGCAAGAGCTTCCCTTAAAAATTAACTTGCCATACAAAGAAAATATGCACACTTCCAGTATAATTTCTCCATACCCCAAACCTCCAATTCAATACAGAATGACACACGCACTTCTAAATATTCATCCATTTTACTTAGGTTCTCCCATTAATATTATAATCCATTCATTTCAAGAATATATACATCATTAATCATTCACCACACATAAAATTGAGAATTAATATTTAATCGGCCACTGATTTCATTAAATATAATCTCAATATTTACAACTCCA
>CANUEX010151814.1:0-11616 GCA_948099535.1 Jatropha multifida | reverse complement strand
CCCAATTAAGTTTGGTAGTTTCTTTTTAATTAATAATTATAACAACTGCTTTGTTTATTTAAAATCAAATTTACATATACCTCATTTATTTTATTAACTAAATATAATAAAGCTTGTAATCATAAACTCTAACTTCCTCATTTTGCTTTTCTTTAAAATATCATATAAAATTCTACTATCACTTAATCAAAATTCATATTGTCTTCCTTAAAGTTTTCCTATCAAAATTATATCCCAATTCTATAAAATCTGATGTCCTCAAGTTCAAATTATAAGAATATATATTTTTTTAGTAACCTTGGAATCTCAGTTTTACATTGCCTCTTCTTTTGAATGACTTTTCTCAATTGCTTTTACTAATGTGATCTGTCCATTCCAAAATCATTCAGTCATTTTAACTTATCTTTTTACCTTAGACAATTACTGATTCTCTATCACATGTAAATTCTGGATTAATTTCAATCGATTCTAATAGCATAACCTATAAAGGATTAGACCAATATCTATGAAGCATCTATAGATGGGAAAACAGTATGAATCTTACATAATTTTCGAAACTAGGCTAATATCTATCTTGTTGGTTTATCTCTTTCTCAAATATCTTATCATTGTATTATACTCACTATCTCTTTTCTATTGAACACATTTGGTATTGATACCTCAGGTAACTTAGCTATTTCATTAATATTTAATTAAATTATTTCTCCTAGTCATAATCTAACTTTTCAGGTAGAATGTGAATGTTCTTTATCAATCTATCCATAAAGATTCAATTCGCATCATAATACTTATTTTAAATAAGTTGGAGTCTCATCATAAAATCTATTATTCTCAAATTCAATCACAAAGTATATTCTTTTTTTAGAAATCTCAGAATCTCAATTTTTAACATATCTCTCATTACCGAGTTCCTGTATTCGTACTTCATATGTATATATTAAAAACTTTATAATACTTTGTTATCTTTAAATTCAACTTAGCAACCTTAGGGTTAACAATCTCATTAAAAAAAATAGTAACATATTCAATAATTGTTTACTCATATTTTAAATCAGATACTTTACAATATCAAACAAAATTTCAAAACAATAAACTCTAAAGGATTGCAAGCACTGGAGACAGGGCGTTACAAGAATCATGGCATGGAGTTTGATTTTGTTGACAGCAATATGTATATTTTTTGCTCAATGTATTAGTCCATTAAAAGGGAGCTTCATATTCAATATATTTTATTATATCTCTTTCATATTTTCCTTTCAATTCAGTTAACAAAAATCAATTATGTACAATATATCAATTGATTAACCTTCATTCTCCATTTCAAACATTACTCAATTATACCATTTCAATAAAAAGGGTAAAAAAAACATATGAACCACCATTTTATGAACTCTTGCAAAGTAAAATTTTTCAGGGTGAACTATCCAGATAACATGTTTTAGCATAATAATTTTTTACCAAAGCCTATATACATTGCTAAACTCAAAGCTAGCACAAAACCTACAACTACAGCTAAAACCTTCATGTCATGCTTCCTTGCCTCTATCTTCACTTTTTCTTTCTCCAACCTATCTACCTTCCTTAACATCCCAACAATGACATACCTCAAATGATGATGCACCACTAGATCAATCCATTCCAAGAAATAATAATATGCAGATGTCTGCATAAACAATGAAAAATAAGACAACAAAATAACTTTATTAACCATTACACACCCTCATGCTCAAACCCAACAAAAAAGCATACCCCATAATTTATGCAATCCAAGAACCTCGTGCTAGGATTAGTTTCAATCCACGATGTCTTCAAAATCACTTCTTGCCCACACCTGCAAAATGTCACATGTGTAGCCCCCAACATATTCTGATTGCTTGAGCTGTTGCCTGCGCCTATATATGTTGACATCTCACCCTTCAATTGCGAAACAAGTGAAAATGGCGATGAAGAGAGCTCAGATAGAGAGATGGAGAAGGAGAGAGAGAAAGAGGGAGCTGAGACAGAAAGAGGTAAGAACAACTGAAGAGAGAGTTGATCTTTGTCTCTTTTTCTTTTTCCGTTTAGGGCTTCAATCAACGGCTCAGCATTTTAGTTGATACATAGGCGCTTACACGACGTTTTTAATACTTTTAAATTTACTCGGCGATTCATATCACTACCTTCCAGTCGGAGTCACTTTACTGTTACAAATGTCAAAGTTGAGTCAGTTTTAAAAAATAAAACTAAGATGGGGACTATAAAGTGACACTCTTATGAGTTGAGGGACGTTGAGTGAAATTAAGCCGGTCAAAATCTCACCTTTCTAATCTTGCTAAATAAGATCAAAGACTCTATTAAAAAAAAAAATTCAGTTGGTTGGATTACGGTTACAAGTTTTACAGTCAACTTGGTTTCGGTTTCTCCGTATTTACCATTCAACGCCTATTACAAGACCGGAGTCAGCAGACCAGATCAGTCGTTTAAAGACTGCTCGATTCCCATATCGTTTTCCTTTTCCTTCCTTCCTTCCCCCACTTCAGTCTACATCTCTTTCCTACTTGCTTCAACTTCAACCCCATTTCTCTCTCTCTCTCTCCCTCGAAAACCGCTACTGCAACTACTGCTCTTAATTTCGACAAAATCAAATCAAATCCTTTCAATGTTACTATTTTAGCAGCCCTGCATCATCCATGCTAGGGCTGCAAAACTAGAAGAAATAACAATGGTGTTCAAGAACAAACTCTTCTTTTCTTCAAAGAAATCGGATCCCTCTAGTCCTGATGGATCATCCAATAGTCCTCGATCCGTTGGCTCTAATTCTCCGATCCGATCCGACAAGAAAAAACCCAAATCCGCTTCTTCTTCATCTAAAGAGGAAAGTCCAACTGCTCATACTACTTCTGGTTTTGCATGTAGACAAACCCAAGTCAAGGATGGAGTCAAGAAGAAGGAATCATCGGTAAAGGGTAAGGAAACTGCTGCTCAGTCGCCACGTAGACTAGGTTTGTCGAGTTCTGCCTCCAAAAAGCCAGCTGCTGCGGCGGACGCGAAGGACACTGTCGCCTCTTCGGTGTCTCCGATATTGGCGTCTTCCTTAGGGTTGAATAAGATAAAGACGAGATCAGGCCCATTACCGCAAGAGAGCTTTTTCGGTTTTAGAGGCGATAAAGGGTCTGGAGTGTTGGGTTCCAGTAATTTATCAAGGCCTGGTGGCGGAGATGTGGGGCCCATTTCAACTTCTGGGTCAGGGAAGAAGAAGGAGGTAATTGGACAGAGTAGGATGATGGGATTTCTAGGGAGTAGTACTGGTGGTGATAACAGTCGTAACCGGAACATTATGTCACCTGGAAGTGGGCAGTCTAGAGAGGTAAGTCCCAATTTGCAGGCAAGGTCCCGGTTGCAGAATGGGGATTCATCAACGGAGGCAGGTAATGCCTTTTTATCTAGTTTATTTGTGGACGTAATATTCAGTAATACTTGCATCTTGTGACTTGTTATGGTAATTTGATGTGTGGGTGAGTGCACTTGCAGTTACTTGATTTAAAAACTCTGCACTACTCATCGATCTCATATTTGGTCTTTTATCCTTTGACTGATTGGCTTTTTTCTTTTTGGGTTAGTAGTGGATTTTGTTTGTGACTGTAAGAGATGCTTGTTTATTTATACATTGCTTTTGCTTGAAATGGGGATTGAAGATGATAGTTTGTGATTTGAGCTTTAGCTTTTACGAGCCTTAAAGGTTAGAGTAGTCTTGCTTTTGCCATTACAAGTTACATTGATGGCAACTATAGATGAATCTCTATCTTACTTATATCGTTATATAGGTACTGGTGTCTCGCTTTGATTCCGATGGAGAAGATTACCAGCATCCAAAGTAGTTAATATTGATAGTTTGTGTAGCTCTGAATCCCAAGGACATAGGAATTTATTTGAACAATCATTATAGCCGTTTTTCCGAAGAAAGTTTTAGCACTCATGCTTTTAAATCCTATAAGTTAGGTGATTCAAAACGCCTAATGTTTGGAAGAGTTGCAATCCATTACCTTTTCAAAATAAAAAAAAGGCAGTGTTGTAAGGGGGTTGCTTGATCTTTGCTGTATTAGAGTATTGACATTGCCCCAAACTCTTGATCCATGCTGGTCCTATTTCATCGCGCGTCTAGGCTACAATTCTAAATTTTGTACTTACATAGAAGCTCCAAAGTCTCATCTTTGTGTTGTGATCCATTATTTGTAGGTACTAAAATCTAGAGGGAAGGATGGCATTCTAAGCAGATGTGTTTGTAAGTCTGTTATTGGCTCCTAGGTTCAGCTTTCATATTGATACTGATAAGATGCATCAAGTCTTTGAGCTTGATTTGCAGCATTCTTGTTTAGCGGTTCTGTGTGATCTGACTTGGTACCTAATGATAAACTTTTTGATACAGTAATGGAGTGATATGGATTAGAAAACTTAGCCCGCACCATAGTGTGTATGTATTTTATTCTACCCATCATGTTCCCCCCCTATTTGGAATATATTTAAGGACAGTTCTTACAGTTTTATGTTTAAAATTTCTGACATGAAGAGACAATCAAATTCTTTACCAAGGTTGCTCAGTTCATTGGAAAACATCTAATTGAGAAGTTTTATAGTGTTTTCCCACTTTTTCGTTTGCTGTATTTCTTCTTCTCTTGTTTTGTAATCTGAAATTTAGAAGGCATTTTAAACAGATGTCAATATGGGGTTGGGAGGGAAGAGAGTTGCCTTTAGTAAAATGGGAGGTTCACTCGCCCTATCAGCAAGGGTGAACTGGAGTTAAAAATAATCTTGCTTTTTGACAAATCTTTTCTTGGAAAATTCTTACGAAACTGTGTTAAAGAGAACAGTTATTGTGGAGTTAGATTTGTTGGGTTATGATCTTTGGATTTCTACATGTATATAGACTACTTTGTCATGTTTATATGTGCGCATTGAGTTTGTCTCTTATGTGTAAAAAGATGAGAGATGGTCAATCATCATATTTGTGCTGTTAGGTTGTAGTGGAATTGTGGTCACTGATCTTGTTTCTTTGCTGAATTCCAAATGGTTCAAACCACTTTAAGCTGTTCAAAAGTTGAGGACAATGCCTAGCATGGACAATGCTTGAAGGCAGTGTTGTTCTAGTACTATTTGAAAATATGTTGTCAGATAGGAGAACTTTTCAGGGTTTGAGTTTTTCATAGTTGGAGATAACATTGAGGATTATGTATTCTCTCTTTTCTCATTTGCATTTATTGTTAAGTTTTCTTGCTATATCAAGTTTGTTAAGGTCCATCTTTGTCTTTTCTTGTTTTCTCTTTTAGGTGCTTTCCTTTTGTATATCATTGTGGATAGGTTGTGCTTGCCTTTATGCATCTAAATAGCATGTTTTTCTTTTTGATAAATAAATAAATAGTAAATCAGGAAATTATATTGTAAGTATGTTGTGACCATAGAAGAAACTGGGCACAAAACTTAAGACAACAATGCTATTTTCAAGAATCATTCTAGTACACTTTATAACATGCATTACCAACTATGTTGCAACCGCTCTATTTCTTTTCAAAGGTTCATTTCAAGCTACATAAGTAATCACTCAACATAAATGCACTAGTTTGTAGGTGAAGGAAGTTTGAACTTTCAGGTTGAGTGGCTTTTTAGTGCTTCCCTTTTTGTCTTATGCTTACCATAATTTGTTAATTTAATTTTGAGTGTATGGGAATGGACAAATACATGTGAGTTGTTCTTTTAAATTTTTTCCCCATATTACATAGGACATTGGATGCTAAACACACAACCACTTAAGTTACATTGCACAAATTGATATTTGATAATAGTGATCCTTGTACTGAACTAGTTGCTTGAGTGTAATTTGCTATCTTTATCCCATTCCTGATCTAAGAAACAATTGTGAAAGATTACATATGTAAAGGTTATTAATATTGTTAGTTTTGTACAAAGTATCATCTCTAGGCTTATCAGTAATGAATTATTTCTCATCCTGAGCCTTCATGATCTTCTATCTCTGTTCTTTTTCTTAGATTTAGGACTGGTGATGATAATGCTTTTAATCTCTCTAGGTTATAGTCAATATTTGATAGCTTAGTTTGGTTGCGTGGTATAAAAACATAGAAGCTATCACATATGTACACACTTATACCTATAGTGTGATGTTGTCATACCTTACGTGATTCAACCGGACCTTTGTGTTGAGTTATGTTAATTACTTAATCCCTAACAGAGGCATGCTCATGTTGATGCATAATCACACTGAAGAAGATACTCTTCCCAATCTAAAACAAACTAGGGTGAAAAAGTGAATGGATGCCATATGCATGAAACTGTATTTATCTGCCTTTCCGACAAACCATCTCGTTTTAGTACCTGCATAGAGCTTAATCAATTGGATCCACTTGTTGCATGGTTCAATAATTTGTGAATTTGTTATGTTTCTTTCTCATAAGATGCTTGAATTGCTTTGACAGGTAGACATGAGTCATCATGGAGTCACTCTGGAGTCCTAAGAAGTTCAGATGTTTTTACTCCAGAGGTATCAGAGATAGGAATTTCATTGAGGAACTTAACAAATTCACTTATCTTTTAATTTGCATATCTTTCATTCAACATTGTTAAATGTTTCCTTTTCTAGACCTATGACTGTGAAAACCCCAAGGAGTCTGAATCTCCCCGCTTTCAAGCTATACTTCGAGTTACAAGTGCACCTAGGAAGAGGTTTCCTGCTGATATCAAAAGTTTCTCCCATGAATTGAATTCCAAAGGTGTACGGCCGTTCCCATTTTGGAAGCCTCGAGGGTTAAATAACTTGGAGGTAATTAACGTGCTCATTTCCATTATAACACATCAGATGATGAATTGTGCTTCAGGGTGCTGCGTGCCTTCCTAATCCACTTGCTGTTTTATACAGGAAATCTTGGTTGTCATACGGGCAAAATTTGACAAAGCAAAGGAAGAAGTGAATTCTGATCTGGCAATCTTTGCAGCAGATCTGGTTGGAATCCTTGAAAAAAATGCAGAAAGTCATCCCGAGTGGCAGGAAACTATTGAGGACTTATTGGTCTTGGCTCGGAGTTGCGCTATGACATCACCCAATGAGTTTTGGCTTCAGTGTGAAGGTATAGTGCAAGAATTGGATGACAGACGCCAAGAACTTCCTCCAGGAATGCTGAAGCAGCTTCATACCCGCATGCTTTTCATTCTTACAAGGTGCACTAGGTTATTGCAATTTCACAAAGAAAGTGGGCTGGCTGAGGATGAAAATGTTTTTCAGCTTCGTCAATCTAGGCTTCTGCATTCTGATGATAAACGTATTCCTCTTGGCCCTGGAAGGGAAGGGAAAACTTCTAGTGCTGCTAAGGCATCAAAACCAGCATCAACTAGAAAATCGTATAGTCAAGAGCAGCATCATGGCTTGGATTGGAACAGAGATCAGATTGCACAGCCAGGAAATTCACTCCGTATCACTGATGGCACTTCAAAGAGTGTGGATTCTCCTGGGAGTCGGGATCGGATGGCTTCTTGGAAGAAACTCCCATCTCCAGTAGCAAAAAACATGAAGGATGCTCCTTTAAAGGAACTTGACAGCAAGGTTGAACCCCTGAAAATGTTGAACAGCAGGATTGAAATTTCTGATGCAGATCTGGTTGCCACTAAGCTTTCAGAGATTCCTACAGCCAAAGATTCACATGAACATTCCACAAAGCACCAACATAAAGTTTCTTGGGGTTACTGGGGTGATCAGCAGAATATTTTTGATGAGAGTTCAATAATTTGTCGCATTTGTGAGGAGGAGGTTCCAACATCTCATGTTGAAGATCATTCAAGAATTTGTGCAATTGCTGATCGCTGTGATCAGAAGGGTCTGAGTGTGAATGAACGTCTTGCTAGAATTTCTGAAACTCTTGAAAAGATGATAGAGACATTTGCACAGAAGGATATCCAACATTCAGCAGGAAGCCCAGATGTTACCAAAGTATCAAATTCCAGTGTGACTGAAGAGTCTGATGTTCTCTCTCCGAAACTCAGTGATTGGTCCCGGAGAGGTTCAGAGGACATGCTAGACTGTTTTCCTGAAGCTGATAATTATATTTTTATGGATGACTTGAAGGGTTTGCCATCAATGTCATGTAAAACTCGTTTTGGTCCAAAATCTGATCAGGGAATGGCCACATCATCAGCAGGTAGCATGACTCCTAGATCTCCATCATCATCATTGACACCTAGAACCAGTCAGATAGATTTGCTTCTGTCAGGGAAAGGAGCTTTTTCTGAGAATGATGACATTCCACAGGTATTTGTGTAGTGTAATTTATTCATCTTCCTTTCAACAAACCCTGGTTGATCTCTATTCATCTTCCTTCTTATTAAAACCTTTTGGATCTTTATTTAAATTCTATCCATCTCTAACTAAGTATCTTTATGAAGATACTTAAATATTATATAACTTGTCTATGCAGCAGTATGATATTTGACTTTCTTTTCTTTTAAGTTTTCAGTCTAATCCTAAATGTTTCTTATGTAATAGTCTATAAATTAAAAGACACCTGAAGACAATGCTTTAAAAACTGTTTCTTTGAAATTGTTAAAGAACACAATCAATCAGCTTGATGTTTTGGTTGTCCCATTGTTGTCAAAGGACCAGAAATCGTTGCAGCACTTTTAGGTTTGGGTGAGAGAGGGATTCTTTTAGTCTTGACATGGTGTTTAGATGGTACTAATTGATGACTTTGTGAATAAGTTTCAATAATGCTGTTGTCTAGCTAAATTTCCTTTTACTATGATGCAGATGAATGAACTTGCTGATATCGCTAGATGTGTAGCAAATACACCTTTAGATGATGATCGTTCCATGCCCTATTTACTTACATGCCTTGAGGACTTGCGGATTGTCATTGACCGAAGAAAATTTGATGCACTTACCATTGAGACTTTTGGGACCCGCATAGAAAAGCTTATTCGGTGGGTAATATTCTTTAATCATTATAATGTTTGACCATGTTGAGCACATCTTATGCACTTTGACGTTTCAATTTATCTTTCAACTCAAAGTCAAATTCGTGTTCTTATGGAAAGTTTCAATGGCTAACTTCCTATTAAAGATGTTAATTGCCCTTGTTTTGTTTTGAGCTCTGGTTCTTCAGGGAGAAGTATTTGCAGCTCTGCGAACTTGTAGATGATGAAAAGGTTGATATAACTAGTACTGTAATTGATGAAGATACCCCTTTGGAAGATGATGTGGTTCGAAGCTTGAGAACCAGCCCCATACATTCTAAGGACCGTACCTCAATAGATGATTTTGAGATAATAAAACCAATCAGTCGTGGTGCCTTTGGACGAGTTTTCTTGGCTAAAAAGAGAACAACAGGAGATCTTTTTGCCATAAAGGTACTAGGCATTTTGTTAACATTTTACTCCAATTTATTTTCCCATATGCTTCTTTCCAAGAGCTTGCCATTGTTACTATAATCGATGTGGGAGAAAATATTATTGTATATCTATTCATCACTAGGGTCACATATATAGACATATACAAGATATTATAAATCTATTAGGAATCTAACTCCTAATAGACTCTATTTACAACTAGTCCTTAACACTCCCCCTTAAGTTGGAGCATAGATGTTAATCATGCATAGCTTGTTACAAAGATAGTCAACCCGAGGTCCATTTAGAGCTTTTGTAAAGATATCTCTTAACTGTTCACTTTTTTTAATGTGCCTTGTAGAGATAATACCTTATTGTACCTTTTCACGAATGAAATGATAATCAATCTTGATATGTTTTGTTCGTTCATGGAATACTGGATTCGATGCAATGTGAAGAATAGCTTGATTATCGCACCATAACTTTGCAGGTAAGGACGACTTGAACCCAATTTCTTCTAACAATTGACAGATCCAAATTAATTTACAAGCAGATTGTGTCATAGCTCGATATTCTGATTCAACACTCGATCGTGAGACTACATTTTGTTTCTTGCTCCTTCAAGATATCAAGTATCCACCCACAAAGACACAATATCCTGAAGTTGATCTTCTATCAACCTTTGAACCTGCCCAATCTGCATTTGAAAAACACTCAATGTCCAAATGCCCATGATTATTGTAAAGGAGGCCACGACCTCGCGCAAGGAATTCGGTTACTAGACTTTGGGATAATGCCGGTCGGCAACTGGAGAAGCCTCTAGTGTAGGCGGTGAGACAAAACAGTGACCCTAGCTAGAGTGGTCACCAAGACTGACAGCGGTGGGAGATACTCTGGATTCTTCAATGCAAAAGAGAAAAAGTCTAACGAGCCAAAGGCTCTAATACCATGTAATTTAATATGGGAGAAAATCTTATTGTATATCTTTTCATCAATAGGGTCACATATATATACATATACAAAATACTATAAACCTATTAGGAATCTAACTCTTAAGTGGACTCTATTTACAACTAGTCCTTAACAGTTACAAAGTTGATTTCATTTCCTATTCAACTAACCATAATGTTGGAGCTTTTATGGTGGTCCCTTCAAGTTCAATCCTTTCTCTAAATTTTATTTGTTAAAATTGGCAATTTATGCAATAGTTTTAGGAATATTTGAATTGAGGACAGTTTCTTTGGAGTTGTAATATGGTTTATAGTATCCTTTCTCTAGAATCAGATTCTTAGCCATATGTAATAGCTCTATTGCCAGGGCCTGCTCTGAGTTGCCACAATTTCTAAATCATCATTTCCTGTTTGTATATGCGGTATTAGGACAACTGTCTAGAAAAATAGATGAAAACAAGAAATCTAACCATTTTCATCATCCAAACATATAGAAATATTCTTGCTATGTATAATTAGATCTAATTGATTTCTACATAGAGATACCAGAACTAGGTAATTCCTTGGCAACTGGCTTGGAGTTTCCTGATAATGGTTCCTTCTTTTTCTGCTTAATCTTTAGTTTAATTTTCTATCACTTAATTAAGTTTCTGATTAAATACTCTAGTTAATAATGTCCTTGGGATGGGAATGAAATTCGGTGGCCACACATGATTAAACTTTCACATACATCCAGTAAATTTTAGTGGATAGTTCTGTCCTGTAGAAAGAGAGTCATTAATCTAATTGGCCTGATTTGTGTTTGATTTGGGATGGATGGGAGATCTGTCTGGTGGTGCTTTTGTGTCAAGCTGGGCCTTTAAAATAGGAGACTTTGGGGTTTGGGCTTTAGGAACAAAGTCTAGGCGATTGAGGACAGCAGGAATTTGAGAATCAGCTTCTAGGCAGCAGCAAATTGTTAAGTTTTGGATTTGATGTAGTTGCATTGAGCAATATGAAAGATAGGAGAACTATGCTAGCATTTATATTTTGTAATGGTGAAGCAATAAGATGAGTTACAGGGTTAGTTAATTAAGGCAAGAAAAGAAAGAATTTTGTGGCGGTTGGGATGCTGGCCGCAGAACCCACTGAGTAATGGGTTGTGGGGTGGGGGGGGGCGGGGGGGGGCGGGGCGGGTGTGGGGGGGTGGATGTGGGGGATGGGGGTGGAGGCGGCGGCGAGGGGTGGGGGGGGGGGGGGGGGGGAGGTGGGGGGGGGGCGGGGGGGGAGGGGGGTGGTGTGGGGGCGTTGTGTGGTGGGGGGGGTG
>CANUEX010151639.1:0-10946 GCA_948099535.1 Jatropha multifida | reverse complement strand
GTTCTGCCATCACTGAACCTTCCACTAGGGCCACCGGGAAAATCAACACCGTACGGCGGGTAATCGGCTTTCAAAGTGTCAAGATTTTTATCGTTGCCATTAACTGCAAATGAGTCTCCGAAAATGAAATAACAAGGCACTCCCTGTGCTACAACGATACTTTGCAGGTTTGAAACAAGAAAAAAAGCAGAGGCGAAAAGGAATAATTGTTATTGCAATGCCATCTTCTAAAATCAATAAAAGGGATATGAAATAAGGCCACGATTATGCTCATATATACAGGGTGACAAGTGACACTGTGATGCCGCAAAATAGACTATTAGGAGCAAAAATTGCGCTTGAAACAATAGTAAATTAGATGTTATAATATAAAAATAACAAAGTACGAATATGTTTATGGTTGTAATTCAGCAAGATACTGCGTTTTTCACTGAGAGGAGCTGGCTGTTGCTCCCATGGAGATCGACATTCAGTTCAGTCAAAGTGAAGGTGATTCCATAATAATTGAAACTTGGATTTTATTGATAAAAATTTAAAAGATTTATACGATTACTGCATGAGAAGCAAAGTTAGGTCAAAGTATGTTTGGTTTGGGCCTTTGTAATTGCATTTACTACTGCAAACTTAAACATTATTTCTATCACCAAATCTTAATTCTTAGTATAAAATTATTAATATTTAAATTTTAAAATTTCACACCTCAAGAATATTATAAGATTAAAAATAAATAAAAATAAAGTCCAATTTGCCCCTAAGCTTGTGATTAAACTGAATAAAGTTCCCTTTTATTTTACAAATCCAAAAAGCAAAAAGTGAAACGGCCTCATTTGCATCAATCTCATCAATACATTTTTGGCACTACTATATCAAAATAAGCCATTCAAAAATAACAAAAGGATTTCTGTTGACTATGTATACTGTCAAGGCCTCCAAATGGGTTTGGTAGAGGGGCATCTTTGGTTGGTTTTGTAATATGCAGCGGATATGTAGACTGAAAAGATTTTGAGTTCAAAGAATCCCATTCCAACTGAAGAGCAAAGAAGGATAAACACAATAGCCCTCCAGTTAACATTTATGAGCAAGATCCAATTGCACCTAATTTGAATGTCTCTTCAAGTGTGTCTGAGACTCCTCTTGTCCTGCTCTATTAAATCCTTCACTGTTGTCTTGGAGTACTGTTTCAGAGTCTCTCTAAGTAACCAACCAAGAACTTACAGTTAACCTTTCGTTATTGTACAACCTATAACACTTGTACTTGTGTTTATAAGTCTGTTTGAATCTGTGCTTGCAAAGATCAACCATGGACAACCAAGAAAATTGCTAATGAATTTTATCTGACTCCCCTACACATAGCATATTTTGTTGTTGCATTGCTAAACTCCTGAGCATTTTTGAATACCACTCCTGTTATAAAAACAGGAAATTGACGTTTCAGATCATAAAAAATAGGACCTTTTCCTTCTCACTTCGTTGCCATCTTGCTCCTCAGCCAGCTCACAACTGTATGACGCAGGTAAAATAGCTTAACCTGGGCATGTTGATGCAAGGTGTTAAAACTCAAATACCTAGCCAGCTATTTATAACTTTTAAGCAGCAAGTCATTATAATTTACTCACAAATAGAGCGTATAGAAAAACAGAAAGGAAATTTGTATTCCTGAAATTTCAACTTCATCATTTCAAGCTTCAACAAGCAAAGATTTTGACTTTCTATAACATGCAGGGGAAAAAAAAAAAAGCCAACAACTTGTTACCATCTGCAATCTTAGGAATGAAATTTAAATATCGCATCTTTAAATGTCAAGTACAATTTAATCTACCATAAATAATTCAATCTCGCCTGCGGCTAATCAGAATCAGGAACTTGAAGTTCTATTTAAGTATAGGAAAAACAGAAAAGAAACATCCATAAAAGACAAAAAACTGCAGCAACAACAATGAACTCGCATCAGACTGTTACCTTGATATTATTGCAGATCAATGTCTGATGCAGAACAGGTAAAAATTCTGGCCATATTTTCTCAAACTTGTGCTCTAGCATCACAGCATCAAAACCATATTTTCTTCTCTCAAAGAGTGAAAGAAAAAACATATGCTTAGAGACATAATAGAAGAAAATGAGATAATAGAATAATCAGCATTTATTAAACTTACATGGGTTCCAGAGTCACACCCGAATGATAAAAATAGCACCTTCATTACCTACAAATAAAAGGAGACATTAGACAAAAAAAATTATAAAGGAGAAAACATTAAAAATATAAAATAAAATACTAAATATATTATATCTTAAGGGAAAGATTTACGGGTTCTATTATCATATTTCAGGAAGACAAAGAGATACTGTGGAACACTTGCACGCCAGTCTGGAAATTGTCCCCCAAATGCGTCCTTCAATTTCCGATTGATACGTGCAATTTCATTGGCCGACAAATCTTTTATCCTCAAATCCGTCAAAATGCGATAGTTTAAGCATCGATCAGGTTCCAGAAAAGCAGGATGAAACTTAATGTTATCAAGATGTTTACTGCTTCCATGATCAACCAAACTACAGAAAAAAATTAAAATTAAAATTAAATTTAAAGTTAGTAACCAATAAAAATAACTGTTAAACTAACAATATAGAGTTTGTGAAGAACCATACGAATAAGTGAGATACAAATCAATCAATCTATTCACTTATCTTCAAGGAGATGACGTATCGGAAAAATGACTGACCGCAAAGCTTTCTGAATGTATTCCACATCTTTGATTGCAGTTGGGGAAATCATCTTTGATCCACAAGGAGATGGGTAAGAAACATACTTACCTTGGATTGGGTCACAGTTAAAAGCTGGCTAGCTTTCCCCTCCCGTCTCTTGTTACTACAAGTGACCAATTCTCGTTTAGCTTTCCATGAAATTGTTTATTTATATGGATCACTCAAGTGGCCACCAAAAAATCCCTGACATAATAATAAAAAACATTACACATTACATTATGTAATGGTGAAAAAAACTCAACCATGCAAAACTACTAAGCATATGCATATAGAACATAAATTATATCTCTTTTCAATCTGTAATAATAATTAAATTGAGCAGAGAAAAGTATTACTTGATCAGATCAATTATCTTCTGGAGAAATTGTTGGTGTCCTGTGATGAAAAAAGGCACATAGCTGTGGAAATGTGTGAAATCATCGTAAATATACCACTGATCTCTTCCACTTCCACATGCAAATTTGTACTTTCCTTGCAGACGTCAGGTTGCAAGGTAAGCTTCCATCGATCCCTTCTTATCGTAAGAGTGATTTTCCTTCTTTGATTTTTGCTCTACATAGATCCCTCAGCGTGTAGTGATTTTCCCTCAAGTTGCTTAGTGTTTTAATCTTCCTCAAAACATGTCTGTTCTTCAAAGGCAAGTGATTGCTCCACCCAACGCTTATGGACTACCGCAATCCATCACTTTGTCTACTCAAGTGGAAAACATTTGGATTCAAGAGGTAGACGGAAATACATTAATCATTAAGTGCTCGTATTCGGAGGAAAAGATGAGCACTAGAGTTACAAAATTTTTAAATCAAGGTGAAGAATAACTGTTTAAGCTATCCGAGGGGAATAGTCATATCCTGCAAGATTATCGAATAGCTTAAACAGTTGTTCTTCACCTTGATTTAAAAAATTTGTAACTCTAGCGCTCATCTCCTCCCTCGAATATGAGCACTTAATGATTAATGTATTTCCGTTCCACTTGAGTACACAAAGTGATGGATTGCGGTAGTCTGTAAGCGTTGGGTGGAGCAAACGCTTGCCCTTGAGGAGCATACATGGAGGGAAAATCACTACTGAGGGATCTATGAAGAGCAAAAAATCAAAAAAGGAAAATCACTCACATGGAAAGAAGGGATCGATCGAAGCTTACCTTGCAACCTGATGTCACCGGAATCGGTGAGAATCGCTGAAAAACAAAGAGAGAAGGTGGGAGGGAAACTGCCGCGAGACGGAAGGAGGGAGAGATAGAGATGGCAGCAGGCCGGATACCTGCCAAAAATCAATTACTCGAATCCGAACCAGATTATCAATTTAAGTATCTGAATCCGTCCGAGATCCGTTTAGAATTACCCGCACTACCCGAACCGTCGTTTAATCACAAATTCATTTCAAAAATGCAACAAAAAACATATACAAAATGCAGTAAAATTCAACCTGAAATAATAAAATAATTCAACGGCACTAGTAATATTAACATAATTCTTGAATTCCACTCTTCCAAGAACCAAGATTGCAAGGATTAATAATAAACATGATCTTCTTGCAGACAAGAAAACATTTCACTCCACACTTGAACAAGAATCTGCAAATAAATAAGAACTTTGATATTAAAATAATTTGATTAACAATCAGCCCAATCAAATTAAACAAATTGCAACAAAGAAAAAAATTATCATTAAGATAACACAAATTGTAAAATAATACATGTTGCTTAGATTTAATTAAATCTAGTTTAATACTGAGAATAAACAAGTTTAAACTTAAAAGCAAGAACAAGAGGATATCTTTGAACCTGAAAAAGCCTAATCACATTCTAAGATTTAGATTTTTACAACATGGGGAGAAAGAAAGTGAAGATAAATTCAACAAATAGAGCTTCTTTTTCATCTAGGATATAATATAATAATTTCATCTAAAAAGTAAATCATCTTAGATGGAGAATAACAAATAAAACATGCACAAAATCCACAAATGCAAAAAAAAAAAAAACCAATAAACATGTATTTTTCTGCTGAACCCACAAATTAATTCAATAATATATTCAACAATTCCTCCTCTTTGTGTGTTTACATATATTTATATATAAAAAGAAAAAGAAAAAAACGAAAATGGACGAAGGAGAACGAAAAAAAAATGGAAAACAAAATATAAAAAAAAAACAAGAATGAAGATAGGAACCTGGCCGGTACCACGGTTGAAGCTGCGGAGGCGATGGCCACGCAAGGAAGCGACGGGAAGGTGTAGAACAGTAAGACTGTGAAGTAGGAGAGAACGAGCGGCGTTTTTCAGAATAAGATGTTGAGTTTGATTGATAGTTTCTTTTGTTTTGTTTGTATAACCCTAAGTTAAACGACGTAGTTTTGTTTGTGGATGCATTAAAGCCCCTGAATCAAAACTACGTCGTTTTGATGGTAAATCAATGCTTATTATTATTATTATTATTAATTAGAAGGCTATAATTATATTTCAATGATATATATGAATTATAATAATAATAACAATACTAGGTAAAGTATTAAGTATAATACTTCTTTATAATAATAATAATAATAATACCAGGTAAGATACTAAGTATAATACTTTTTTATTACAGAATATGCATAGTAAATTATAATTAATTATGGTTGTTATAATACTTAATCTATATATATTAGACTTTTAACTATAGTTATACTAATATATATGATGATACAAATAAAAAGAATAAAAGGACATTTAATTAAAATTCAATTATAATTATGTCTATAAATTTATGGGTGATATTTTACAGAGTCACATTTTAAATTATTATAATTATATCTAACTTTCATATTGCATATGAAGTAATATTTTAAGTTAAAATTTAATTATAATTATAACTAAAAGTTCACTAATGATGTTATAGGTAATTTTAAAATTTTTAGTTATATTATTAGCCTTCTATCCAATTAATAAAATTTTTTAATTTTTAATAAATTTCATAATTATCAAACTACAAAAAATTCAATTAAATCACCAAAATATAAATACTATAATATATTTAATGTTAAAAAAAGTAAATTCAAATTATTAATATATTATAATTAAATGTAGGTAATTTTATTAAAATTTAGTGATGAATAAAATTATACTACTATCCAATAATAATTTATTTATTAATAAAAATTTAAAAACATATATAATTACAGTTACAAATATATATATATATATATTATTTGTATGATTTATATTAAAATGTTAAGTAGCTTAATGGTAAGGTTGTTTGTTATTATGCAGAGGTTAGGGGTTCAATTATAACATGCACCATAAATGATTTGCTTCAAACTAAATCTGAGTCCGATCCGACTTTGATTGATTGAAATTATTATTCTCCGGACTCCTAAACCTGAGTTTGATCTGAAATTGATGCGGGTATTGCAATTATTACCTCAATCCATTCCAAATCTGTCAAAATCAGATCGGGTACCCACCGGGTCGAGTTAAATTGTCATCCCTAAGAGAGAAAATCTCGATCCTCTCTTCCTCTAAAATTGGCTTTTATATTTCTGTTTAGCCAATCCCTCTTTGATTTAGCCTGATTTTTCTTTGGTTTTAATGATTTAAATATGGTTCTTTGGTTTTAATGATTTAAACATGGTTTATACTGGTTTATGATTATAATATTACTAGTTTTAAAGAAAGTGCATTGTACTTGGACACATTATTAAAACTCGTTTGTTTATTGTTTTGTATTAGTAGTTTTATTATTTTTTTATTTATAAAATTTCTAATTGGGTTTAAATATTAGTCTTCTTTTTTTAAAGGAAAATATTGGTCTTTTAAATACTAATAATAAACATAGGGCAAAAATTTATAAAATAGTTATTTTTTTTTGTACATTTTAATATTAGCATGTCAATCATAATAAAATATTTAGTCCCGAAAATTCCAAATTGTAGATAAATTATAGATAAATATTTCTCATTCTTTTAATATTAATATTAGATATCTAATTAAGTTAATATTAAATGTATAAAAAAATATATTAAGATTTTTAATCAATATAATATTTAATATATGTTAAATATTTTTACATAAATATTTATATAGCTCTATTTAATTAGTATTCTATTCAATTAAAGTTCAATTATCAGTACTTTCTAATAGAGTTGAGATTCACTGAGCTGCAGTCTCTTGTTTGTGGTATTTCACATATTTCACTGGCTTGGGAGTTGGGATATAAGAAGGTGGTCTTGGAACTGGATTCTCTAGTTTCTAAAGAGCTGATCAGTTCCCCTAATGATCACAACATCAGGTTTGGTAACATAATTTCTTAGTTTCGGTCTTTTCTGGCTCGTGAATGGGAGGTTAGAATTCTTCATTGTTTTCGGGAAGCGAATCGGGTGGCTAATAAGCTAGCTAATATGGCTACTATTGAAGATGCTGGTTGGTGTATCCTTGCTCAACCTCCCCCTGAGGCAGGGACGTACCCAAGAAATTCAATGAGGGGGTCCAATAAAATAAATATAAATAACAAGAATTCCTCATATAAAAAAAATTAATACAATTAAATTATAATAATCTCCGCCTCTTTTTCATTGACTGAAATCTATTCATAATGACTTCGTTGTCAATACTTGCAAATATATCTCTTTCAATATAAGTCACCAAACAATCATTCAATAGATCATCTCCCATTCTATTATGAAGTGAGCTTTTAATAATTTTCATCGCAGAAAAAGCTCTCTCCATTGTAGTTGTAGTAACCAGCAAAATTAATGATAATTTGATTTATAAATACACTAAAGGAAAAACAATATGCTTTCTTGTAGCAACCATCTTCTTAGCAAGACCTCCAATTCCATTCACTTTAGAAAAGTTCACATCCATACGCATATCAAGGATGAAGTTTTCAAGCTGAGATTGAAGTTCAATTAGAGCCACTGGAGAAAATTCAGATGGATAAAATTTTGCAAGTTGAATCAATTTGCCCTTATCAAATGCAGAAAATGAATCTTTTGGATCAAGACATGCCATAAATAAAAGTAAATTTGTATTTACTTCATCAAATCTATTATTAAGCTCTTGAAATTGCATCTCAATCATAGAATAAATCAACTCAACACGATAGTGATGAAGATTTGCCATTTCTTCGCTTCTGCATCTTGCTCTTCCTCTAATTACATAGACATCCTCCATATTTACTATACTTCTATCATATTTACCACAAAATTCTAACACCTCAAGCAATAAAGATTCTCAACCGTCATTTCTAACTATTTGTAAACGACATTTTAAGACTTTAACCAAATTCACTGCATTTACTATATCTTGATCTCTCTTTTGTAACACTTGAGATAACTCATTTGTAATTCCCAAAATCTTTTTCATAAGATGCAACAAAAAGACAAATTCAAATCAACTTATAATATCCATCAAATCAATTGCTTTAGCTCTTTGTGGATCATCACTTCCATTTTCTCCAATATACTCAAGAACATCAATAATAGAAAAAAATAAATGCATCAAATTAACCAGTGTACCATAATGGGAACCCCAACGAGTATCTTCCGGTCTCTTTAATGTCATTTCTTGATTCAAGCCTTGTCCAGTTTTTATTTTACCACTTGCAATTCCTTCAAGCACTTTCTCCATTTGTTTTTCTCAAAGCATATCTCTACGTTTACAAGAACCTCCAATAACATTGCATAAACGAGTAATAGTATTGAAAAAAGAACCTATACTTGTGTGTTTTTTAGCAACAACAACAAGTGTTAGTTGGAGTTGATGGGCAAAACAATGAATATAATAAGCATTGACATTCTCTTTCAAAATCAAACTTTTAAGTCCATGAAATTCACCTCGCATGTTACTAACTCCATCGTAGCCTTGACCTCTCAAACTGGATACACTCAAGCCATAATTAGAGAATAAAGAATTAATACCTTTTTGAAGTGATGTTGCACTTGTATCATGTACATGCACAAGACCAATGAATCTTTCAATGACACATCCAAAGGTATTGACATATCATATGACAACTCCCATTTGCTCTTTAACTGATACATCTCGACATTCATCAACTAAAATTGAGAACAAATCATCACCCATATATGAAATGATAGCCTTCGTTGTCTCAAATGCAGTTGCATTAACGATATCTTTTTGAATTTTTGATGATGTGAGTTTGAGATTTTCAGTAGCATTCTTTAAGACAACATTATTGATTTCTTCATTACATGAAGCCATAAATTTTATTAATTCAATGAAATTCCCTTGATTTGATGAATCTGAAGATTCATCATTTTCTCGAAAAGCTAACCCTTGCATCAAAAGATAATGGAGACATACAATTGATGCATTTAACCTACAACGATACTCAATTTTTGATTGTTCTGATTGTTTTGAAAAAGACACTTTAATGTGTTGATCTTGATTCATCAAATCTTGACAAGCTAATCGACATTTATTATGATCACTAGTATGATCTCCCACATGTTCTCTCAATCTTTATTTCTTTCGCCAAGTAGTAAAATCTTCAGATACAAAAGCATCATAACCTCTTTCACTATGTCCAGATGAAAAAAGATAACAATATAAACAATATGCAGCATCTTTTTCAATACTATATTCCAACCAACTCTGAAATTCATTAAACCAAGATACAATAAATCTTCATTTTCAATCTCCATCTACCCTTTGAGGAAATTTATGATGACATGATTGACATGGACCTTTTAGTAAGTAAGTTATACGTACCTGATCCCTTATAGATGGACAATAATTTATTATGTTAGGTCGTAGTCCTGGATCAAAAGGAATATTTTCTATATCAAGCTCAAGTTCTTCAAAGGTGACTTGCTTAGGTGGTGCTAATTGATCAGGTTGAACAATTTGATTAATTGATGGTGACGCTGATTCTATATCGGATGATTTTCTTTTAAAGTATCGTTCCATAACTATATCATTAAAAATATGGTCATTAGATATAATAAAATATTACAATTAGATTAAATACATATGCAATTAGGTTTAAGAATACAAACTAAAATTAACTTGATAACACATTTTCATAAAATATGGCAAAAATTAATTTATTTTTTCAAGATTACCGTAAAATTTAACAAATTGAAAAAAAAAAGTGTTATTAGCAATTCTAACACATTTAAAATAAAAAATTGCTATTGTGTTCATAGAAAATTGCTATTGACCTATT
Source organism: Jatropha multifida (assembly GCA_948099535.1). NCBI lineage: Eukaryota > Viridiplantae > Streptophyta > Magnoliopsida > Malpighiales > Euphorbiaceae > Jatropha > Jatropha multifida. The sequence continues at coordinate 1,021 of CANUEX010151639.1, read as the reverse complement.
GTGTTTCAAAATAATATTACTATTATGATGTAATAATTCTAAGAAATTGTAATACCCCGAAATTTTTATTTTAAAATAATTTTCATTTAAATTTAATTGTAAATTATTAACCAATAATATTAAGCCACGTAACATTTATTAAAACCAAAAACCATTTTGATTCTCCCTAAAATTGATTAAAAACCGTTAAACCAATTAAATATCGGATCAATTATTGAATTGGACTGAATCAATTTGAATTAAACCCGAATCAAATATTTTTTTATAAATACTGTGTACTAATAAATTTTTCTTTGCTTTTTTTTTGGGCAGTTTGTGTCCTTGCAATAATTTTTTTTCTTTTTTTTCTTTCTATCTTTTCTTGTCTCCTTTCTTTTTTTTTTTTTATTTATTTTCTTACCTTCCTCTTCATCTTCACGCTACCAACCTTCTCTTCCTCTCCTTCTTTCTCTTCAATCTCTCTCTCTCTCTGCCGCACCCACCACCTCACTGCCTCTCCAGCAGCAGCGCCGGCCACCAGTCTAGGAGCAAAGCCGGCCACGCCCCCAACTTCAACCCTCTCTCTTTCTCTCTCCTCTCCCTGCCTCTCTCTGCCTCTCCCTTTCTGCGCAACGCTAGCCATCTGTAGTGCCGCCAATACCGCCACCAGCAGCAGCAGCGGTACTGCGACAGCAGCTACACCACCACTCCTCCCTCCTCCATCGCGCGACCCAACTCCAGCAGCTCCTCCTCACGCGGCCACTGCTCCTCCCTTCTCCCTCTGACGTGTGAACCAGCAGACCCAGCTACACCTCCAGCCGCTCGTCTCCTGCCAGCCACCGTCTCCTCCGTTGCAACAGTTCCCAGCAACCACAGCAAGCCTAGCTTGCTATCCGGCATTGTCTCCTCCTCCTTCGATTCAAGGATCATCGGGATTTTTATATTATTGGGTATTAATTTTATTATTTACAGAATTTATTTGATTAATTAGTTAATATTCAATAATTAATTAGTTAATTAGAGTATTGTGATAATTGATTGA
>CANUEX010151612.1:0-11014 GCA_948099535.1 Jatropha multifida | reverse complement strand
AATCCCTTAGCAATACATTTCACAACTTAATACCTTTTTATTTGAAAATTCCTTTGCTTACAACTTGTATAATTTATCAAAACCTGCTAATGTTCCCAATCCAAAATCATACTTTCACAATACTCTTATATACATAGCTTTAAAATACTTAAAATCAACATTTAAAGAAATTAAAAACATACCTTACCACCCTAGGGTGGTTCGGCCCCCTTTAGGTCAACAAGGAGGAAGAAGATTCCCTTCCTCAAACCTCCACATTTCAAGTCAAGTACTTAATTCAAAACATTAAAACCTTTACTAACACACATTTAGCCTCACAAGTTCATTTTTACACCTTAAAAGCTTTCTTTAAGTTTTGCAAAAATACTTAAACATTAAAGTTCAAGGTAGTGATTTTAACTACCATCAACACACTTAATCAAAAACACTAAAACCATTACTTAAAAATACTAAGCTTTAAAACCCATCTTTTACACTTTTAAACTTTCTTTAAGTCTTGGAAACAGTACTTAAACATTAACATTCAAGAGAGAGGTTTTAACCACCATTAACTTACTTAATAACAAGCTCATTTAAGTTGAAATCAAGCATAGAAATCAAAAGGAGCAAGGTTCCCTTCACCCTTCATAGGTTCGGCCAACCCTGGAAAATGAGGGAAAATGGTTCCTTTGCAAAATAATCACACTCTCTTGAAAGAATACCAATCCAAAATACATTTACCATTAAGGGAAATCAAAAGCAAAAAACAAAATCAAAGGCCTTCCTCTTAACAAGGTTCAGGCAAGAGAAGGGGATTCTTTCCTTCGCTTTCTAAGCATATTCATTATGCTTAGAAAGCATGCAAAATCACATAACAACAATCAAATGACCAATTCCCCAACACAATTCACATAATTCTCAAAAATCACTAAAAACCCCATAAATTAAAACTTGAAGAAAATGAAAGGGGAAATAAAATAATAATGCACTAACCTTTAGAATAAGCTTTAAGAAGCTTAGAAAGCTCTAGTCTTTGGCTTTTTCCTTCCCTTTGATGGAGGGTTCTCCCACTTCTTCAAAGTAGGAAAAATTTACATTAAAATAAAAAATTAACAAAAGAAATGGTTGGTGCATGATTTTATGCATCAATTACAAGTCCTAACCATGAATTCTACTTATTAATTCTCAAAACTTAAAATTCACAACTTACTTACTTTAATGGCAACACCAATTTCCTTTGCCTTTAATCACCAATTTCTACTTCTTTCACTTGATTCTTAAGGTTTAGTTACTAATATTTGGTTTAATTCATAAGATTTGAGGTAGTTTAGAGGTAAGAGAATGAGAGAAAATGGAGGAAGAAGAAGGAGGAGAAGTTGACGTGGAGAAGAAGAAGAAGAAGAAAGAGAAGGTGTTGATGAGTGGTAACTTTTAGGTGGAAAAGTCAAATTTGGCTTCTTAATTTTATGCCAAATGAATGGCTATGATCAAGTCACGGTATTCCCATCCAATGGCACTAAATATTCATCAAATAATTATCTTCCAAATATTATTTAACTCCACCAATTTATTAAATTAACTCCATAAAAATAATTCCTCAATTATTCCTTAACATACTACACTAGAAAACACTATTCATTAAATGCCTTAATTCTCCAAAAGTATTCATGAAATATTTTCTACCCACCTAAATCATGCAAACACAAGTACCAACACTGTAACACCCACACCCTAATCCCGGAGGACCAGACGACAAATGTCACATTCAGTGCCGGAGCATCGTCTTATGTCACTCACTATCTCTAAATCATATATTAGAAGTGGTTAGATTTTCATAAGGAGGTAAGTAATTTAAAATTTTAAAAATAACATTTAAGGAAATTCCTACGAAAATTTCGCAAGAGTTTCCCTTAAAAATTTACTTGCAACACAAAGAAAATTTACACACTTTCAATATCAACCTCCAAACCTCAACTCCAAATTATTTCAAAGATCACGCAGCACTTCTAGAGATTATATTAATTTAATTAATTTCCAACATAATATTTCACCACTCATTCCAAAAATATATATATCATCACTCATACACCAGCATATAATCAAATAATAAAACTATTATAACCATCAATCTCATTATTTACATTATTATTATTTACAACTCCAATACTTCTCACAAAAATATTATACATGCCATAATTTACATTAATATACATATCCTATCAAAAGCTACACTCATACTCTGATGCTGTCCCTTGGGTCTTCGTGTAGCACCCACAGCTCATAATCTGCACGTGATAAAAATCAATGCGCTAAGTGGAAGACTCAGTGGTGCTAATTAAATATAAATTTAAATACCCAAGAAATACCAAGTTATAAAACTCAAAACAAATATATTTTAAATACTGAAAATGCGCTAGTTAAATCCGATTACTTCAAAAAACATAAATAAATTCACACTTTTAAAATAAATACCAACCTCAAATAAATAAGAAAATAACACAAATACATATGTATATTTTCGATTCTTTATAACAAAATAAAATTCCACTTTTTCTTTTATTAAGGCTCACACCTATACCGAATGAATGTAAGCAGATTCGATCATGACCTGTGGAAGCGCCATCCACCAAACACACAATCGTGACCTGTGGAAGCACCACCGTGGCCTATGGAAGCACCACCTACCAATCACATAATCGTAGCCTATGAAAGCACCATTGTGGCCTGTGCAAGCACTATCACAAATGATAAGCGCATCCGCCTATTTATAAGGGCTGATAACCCTAACATATGATCATAGCTCCACCAAATAAAACGGGCTGATAACCTGAGCATGCTCACATATCACAATACATCTCATCATACCACATGTCAATCATGTATAGTAGAGCCTAAAATAAATGTATTTTCCTTCAATAAGTCTTATTTCTCATTCACCATTCCTTGTCCAAAACATTTTATAATTAACACTTACCATTTCAAAATCACTTAGTTTAGAACTTACAAATGCACTTCAAAACCCTTTATATTTAAAACCAAACCACACTTTCTTAATTACAAATAATCATGGCTTAAAAACACTTAAAGATCAACCTAAAAAAAACCAAAATCATGCCTTACCTACTAAAGAAGGTTTGGCCTCATTATGAAAACAAAGGAGAAAAAGCTTTCTCCATCAAAAGCCTTAATTACCAACACAAAAACATTACTCAAACTCATTAAACCCATTACTTAAAAACACTTAACCATAAAAACCAATTTACCATTTCAAATCTTCTTTAAGTCATGAAAAATACTTAAACATTAAAACTCAAACTCAAATTAAAGCTTTAAACCATCACCAAATTACTTATCAATAAGCTCATTTAAATCAAAATCAAGCTTGAAAATCAAAGAAATCTAAATGTCCTTCACCTTAACATGATTCGGCCATTCCTCAAAATCAAAGGTGGAAAAGGTTTCTTTCAAAATTCATTTCATAAATCATAAGAAAACACATTTGAAAACTCATTCAAGTTCAAATTTGACATAAAAATCAAAGGGCACAAGGTGACCTGCACCATGAGTGGTTCGGCCACTCTTAGTTGGAGGGGAAAGGGATGATTCCCTTCCCCTCCAAGCATTCTGCCATGCTTAAAACTCATGGGAAAACACATTAAAGCAACTAAAGTCTCATCCCCAACACAATTCACACACATTCACAAAAACTCATTAAAAACCTAGAAATGGAAAACTTGAGAAATTGAAAAGGGAAATGAAATAGTAGAACACTAACCTTTCAATTAAGCTTTAGGAAGCTTAAAAAGCTTCACTCCTTAGCTTTCTCTTTCCCCTTTAAAGATGTTTCTCCAACCTCTTCAACATAGGAGAAAAATCCCATAAAAATAAAAAATTACATACAAGGTAGAGAGAGCATGATTGAATGCATTAATTCCTTGTCTAATCTTAGAATTCTACCTAATAAATCACAAAACCCAAAAATTCACAACTCACCTCTTCAATGGCAACTTCAATTCTCTAAGTCTTTATTCAAAATTTCCCACTTCTACTACTTGCTTCTTAAGGTTTAATCACAATTCTATGATTTAATTGGGTTATTTAGTGGTAATTTGTGGAAAGAAAATGAAAGAAAATGGAGGAGGAAGAAGTGATGAAAATGGCGTGGAAGAAGAAGATGAGAGGAGGGAGAAGGTGTTGGTGACTTTAGTAGCAAAGTCAAACTTTGCTTCCAATTTTATGCTAAATCAATGGCTATGATCAAGTCCTAGGAAATCTCATCCAACGGCTCAAAATATTCCTCAAATAATTCTCTTTCAAATATTATTTAACTCCACAAATTAATTAAATTAACTCCATAAAAATAATTTCTCATTTATTCCTTAATACACTACACTAAAAATAATATTCATTAGTTGCCGCAAATCTCCAAAAATATTCATGAAATATTTCCTACCCACCTAAATCATGCAAACATGCTCCAAATATGTTAATTAACATAATACACACACAATAATTTTTTCGGACAGAAGTAATACCAAGTCCCGGACCGATGGTACTATTCACAAACTGGTAAATCACTATTTCCAACACTAAAAAACAGTCTGTTACAGACACAAGTACTGACACTAAAAAAAATAATACGAAAAAAAGGAATGTTACAAAAACATGTTGTCACCCACTGAATACTCAATATCCTTCCTCTTAAGATTAGCATACGACTTCTGATGATCTGAAGCCGCTTTCAACCTTTCCCTTATGACTCTGACCTTATCCTCCGTATCTCGAATCAAGTCAGGACCCACTATCTTACCCTCACTGAGCTCCGTCCAACATAGAGGTGTCCTACACCTCCTACCATACAAAGCCTCAAATGGAGCCATCTGAATACTCGACTGATAACTGTTATTATAGGCAAACTCAGCCAGCCGAACATACTTCTCCCAATTGCCCTCAAACTCTATTACACAAGCCCTCAACATATCCTCAAGCACCTGAATTACCCGCTCTGACTGACCATCTATCTGTGGATGGAAGGCTATGCTGAAATGCAGTCTAGTACCCAAAGCCTCATGTAGCTTCTTCTAGAACCTCGAAGTAAACGTCAGATCTCTATAAAAAATAATGGAGGAAGGAACCCCATGAAGTCTCACAATCTCATCAATGTAGAGCTCTGCATACTGCTCCATAGTATAGTCGGTCCTAACAAGAAGAAAATGTGCTGATTTAGTTAATCTATCAACTATGACCCAAATAGCATCTTTTTTCCTTGGTGTAGTAGGCAAACTAACCACGAAATCCATGGTGATCCTATCCCATTTCCACTCTAGAATAGAGATAGGGTGTAACAAACCCGATGGGACCTGATGCTCTGCCTTAACCTGCTAACAGGTCAATTATCTGGATACAAAATCCGTAATGTCCCTCTTTATAGCTGGCCACCAATACTGTACCCTCAGTTCCTGATACATCTTATTACTGCTTGGATGGATAGAATACGGACTACTATAGGCCTCCTCCATGATACTCCTCCTTAAATCTGAGATCTTAGGCACATAGATTCGATCCCCAAAGTACAGGTAGTCATCTCTAATCTCAAATCTCTTCTTACCTTCTCTGACAAAGCCCTTACACAAGGCAATAGTCTCATCACCCTACTATGCATCTCTAATCTGCTGAAGTAGGCTAGGTCTTATCGTAAGCTCTTCTACAAGAGCACCATCCCTATCCACTGATAACTAAACTTTCATTGCACGGAGAGCAGCTAAAGACTTCCTATTAAGTGTATCAGCAACTACATTAGCTTTACCCAAATGGTAATCAATGGTGAAGTCATAATCCTTAAGTAAGTCTAACCATCTACGCTGCCTCAGGTTAAGCTTTCTCTGCCTAAGGAAATACTTAAGGCTCTTATGGTCCGTATACAAGTGGCATCTCTCACCATATAGGTAATGCCTCAAAATCTTCAAGGCAAAGACAATAGCCGCTAACTCCAAATCATGGGTAGGGTAGTTCTTCTCATGTGGCTTAAGCTGTCGGGAAGCATAAGCAACTACCTTGTCCTCTTGCATAAGCACACAACCCAGACCATTATGGGAAGCATCGCTATAGACATCATAAGGTCTGCCTGGAGCTGGCTGTGTCAACACTGGAGCCTCAGTAAGCATCGCCTTAAGCCTCTCAAAACTACTCTAGCATCTATCAGACCACTCAAAATGAACATCCTTACGGAGAAGTCTAGTCAAAGGGGCTACAATAAGGGAAAACCCCTTGACAATCCTCTTATAATAACCAGTCAAACCTAAAAAGCTGTGGATCTCTGTGACATTCTTAGGTGGCTTCCACTCATGCACTGCCTCAATCTTCTTCGGATATACCCGAATACTCTCTGCAGAGACAATATGTCCTAAGAAAGCAATCTTAGTCAGCCAAAACTCGCACTTACTGAGCTTAGCATATAGCCGTCGGTCTCTCAAAGTCTGAAGAACTATCCATAGGTGGTGATCATGATCCTCTCTAGTCGAAAAGTACACCAAAATATCATCAATGAAGACCACCACGAACTGCTCCAAATAGGGATGAAAGATCCGATTCATCAGATCCATAAACACTGCTGGAGCATTAGTCAACCCAAATGGCATCATTAAAAACTCATAGTTGCTATATCGAGTCCTGAAAGCAGTCTTAGGCACATTGACTCTCTAACTCCCAACTGATGATACCCTGACCTTAAGTCAATCTTTGAGAACACTGTGGCCCCTCTCAACTGATCAAATAAATCATCTATCCAAGGTAATGTATAATGATTCTTCACTATTACCTTATTAAGCTGCCTATAATTAATGCACAATCTCAAAGTCCCATCATTCTTCTTCATAAACAACACTGGAGTGCCCCAAGGGGATACACTAGGTCGAATAAAGCCCTTATCAAGAAAATCCTGAATCTAAATCTTCAACTCCCTCAACTCAGTAGGAGCCATCCGATACGGAGCTATAGATATCGGTGTAGTACCCGGCATAACCTCAATACCAAACTCAACCTCTCTAGCAAGAGGTAAACCAGGCAAATCCTCGGGAAACACATCCGGGAAGTCGCTTACCATCGAAATCTCATGGACACTAAGAGATCTCTGTTCAGGCTCGAGTACACAGGCTAGGAATGCCTCACAGCCATGCTGTATCATCCTCCTAGTGGTACTGGTTGAAATAACATTAGAGAGGCAATCCATCCTCTCCCCCACAACTACAACCTCCTCTCTAGATGGAATCTGAAGTGTAATCCTCTTACGTCTATAATCCACAATCACCCCATGGTGAGACAGCCAATCCATACCCAAAATCACGTCGTATTCTCAAAAAGGAAACTCTATCAAATCTCCTAGACATACACACCCATGAATGACTATCAAGCAATCTCTAAATACTCGGTCAATTATGACACTCTGACCCAAAGGATTAGTGACCTCAATGCTATACTCTAGGGTGTCAGCATGCATACTACCCAGTCTACCCACATGTATGCATATATATGAATGCATGGAACAGAGATCAATTAAAGCAAGTACAAGAGTGTCAAAGTTGGAGAAAGTACCTGCAATGATGTCCGGAGCATCCTACTCCTCCCTGGTCCTAATAACATAAGCCCTCACCGGTGCTCTAACCTTCGATCTATCGACTGTCTTAGAAACTGGCCTTTGACTCCCAGTACCATGTGCATAACCATGGCCTCTACCCATGCCTCTCTGAACATAGGGAGCTGGCCTCCCAACCTGGCAAACTGAAACAGTATCTATCAATGGGAATCCCTAATCCTATGTTCAATGGATCCACATTTAAAGCAAGAACCCACAACTCTCAAGCACACCCCAACATGTCTCCTACCACACTGGGTGCAGGCCGATAAATCTGACCATGCAACACCTCCGCCACTAGCAATAGACATAGCCTGAGGAGCTAGTCTCACATATGAACCCCGACCAATTCACTAACCTGGTCTGACTCCCATCTGTGGTGCATTTCTAAACCTCTTCCTACTAGACTGGACCCCAGAAGTCTATCTAGAAGTAGCACTCTGAAATCTCTTATACTGACTGCCCTGCTAGGTCCTCTAACCTCTAGCCTGCCTCTCATTCTGGATCACCTCAAGCTCTAAAGCAGCCTTCACCAAAGTAGCTAATGTGGTGTGAGGCTGGGATGTCAGGTGCATCCTATACTCATCCAACAATCCCTTCTTGAACCACTTACATCTATCCGCCTCATAAGTAATCAACTTAGAAACTTACCTACTTAGCCATAGGAACTCTCGCTCGTACTCGTAAATGGTCATCCGACCCTGCTTAAGCACAAGGAACTCTGCTATCCTCTAATCTACATAGAGCTCCTCCACATACTTCTCCCGAAACTTAGACAAACACATCCTCAACTCTAGCTGTCGTCACTACTGATTCCCACCATAAATATGCCTCTTCCTTCAGCAAGGAAGTAGCACAAATCAATCTTTCCCGGGGAGTAGACTACATCTGCTCCAAAACCCTCTCTATAGCCCGAAGCCAGAACTTTGCTGTGGAAGGTACATCATCCTTCCGACCCATAAAATTCTTAGCACCATACTTCCTCAGTCTCCCGATAGGGGGACAGACTGGAACAAGGGTCGGTGTGACTGGAGCTTAGGGAATAGCTCCCATAACCTGCCTCAAAGCAGCAACCAACTGCTGAACAAAATCACCTTGATTAGGCTCCATAGGACTCGCAGCAACCTACCCCGCAGCCGAGACACGCTCTGTGTCAAAACCCAAAACTCCACCAGCGGCACCACCAGCTGATACACCACCCTTTAGCATAGCACCCACTGGAGGGGCATAACTATCCACCTCCTCATCAGACAAGTGTTGAGACATAACTCAACCTACAAAGACCAATAGGTTCGCATCAGAGAGAAGTCCCAAAATAGTCTAATATGTTATGTATTTAACTTAAATCACTTATGTAATTACTCCAATCATATAAACTCTCATACCAAAACACAAATCCTAGAATCGCCTAAACCTATGCTCTTATAGCACTAAATGTAACACCCACCGCCTAATCCCGGAGGACCAGATGACGAATGCCACATTCGATGCCGGAGCACCATCTTAACTTGCTAATTAACTCTAGATCGTATATTAGAAGTGCTAAGTTTTCATAAGAAGGCAAGTAATATTTTTATAAAATAAAGTTTAAGGAGATTCCTACGAAAAAGTCGCAAGAGTTTCCCCTAAAAATTAACTTGCCACACAAAGAAAACAAATACACTTCCAATATTTGTTCCTCAAAATCCCCAAAACTCCAAATCAACACAATCAGTTACACAGTACTTTGAAATACTCATTCATTCACATAGGTTCTAACATATAATTTTACCATTCATTCAGCGAAATATTTATTAACCATCGCACACCATAAATATAATAGGAAGATATTACTTAATTAACCACAATTCTTATTAATTTACAAATCCAATATTTACAACCTCGATACTTAACAGTAATTGTGTACATGCCAAAATTACATCTCAAAACTTATCCTACCCTAATCATAATTTCTTATCTGATGCTACGCCTCCAGTCTTCAGGCAGCATCCACCGCTCACAACCTGCGTGTGATAAAAATCAAAACGTTGAGTGGAAGACTCAGTGGTGCTAAATAATTATCGATTAAAATAACAAAGAATTGTCAAAGCAACAAATCTCAAATATGCTTTAAAATACTCAAATCAAATATATATTAAGTACTGCAGACGTACTAATTAAATTAAATTTCACAAATCATAAAGAAGTTCATTCCTAAAAATTATTTCATAATCCAACAAAGATAAGAAAAATTCCATAAATGCGAATATATCTCTAATTTCCTTATAATAGAATAAAATTTCACTCCTAGATAACGGCTCGTGCATATACAGAAAGAAATGTGAATAGATTTGATTTTTGAATCACATAATTGTGGCTTGTGAAAGCGCCACCACATATCACATAATCAGCGCGTCCGCTTATTCAGAAGGGCTGATAACCCTAGCATATGATCATAGCTTTCACATAACAGAATGACCTGAAAAGCCAAGCATGCTCACATATCGAAATAAATCTCATGTTATCACATTTCAATCGTGCATAGTAGAGCCCAAATCAAAGCCATTCTTTAACAATTAACCTTATTACTTATCCATAAGACTTTTGCAAAACATCTCATAACTTAGTACTTATTATTTCAAAATTACTTAACTTACAACTTGTAAATACCCATCAAATCTTTCTTATGTTCCAAATCAAAATCATATCTCATAATACACATACATACATAACGTAAAATACTTAAAAATCAATGTTTGAAAAAACAAAAACATGCCTTACCACCTTAGGGTCGCTCGGCCTCTTTAAGTCATCAAAAGGGGAAAGAGATCCCTTCCTTAAAACACCATAATTCAATCTAAAGGTACTTAAACCAAACATTAAAACCATCACTTAAAAACATATAGACTTAAAACTCATCTTTTTCACTTTCAAACCTTCTTTAAGTTTTGGCAAAACTCTTAAACATTGAAATACAAGTAAGAGGTTTTAACCATTATTAATTTACTTATTAACAAACCATTTAAGTGGAAATCAAACTTAGAAATCAAAGGAATCATAGTGTCCTTCACCTACGTAGGTTCGGTCACTTCTTCCAAATTAAAGGGAAAAATGACTTCTTTTCAATTAACCACATAAATCTTAAGGAAAACCATCCAAGAACACATTTAAACCAATAGAACACAAAAGCATGGAACAAAACCAAGGGCCCTTCCTCTTAGAGGGTTCGACCTCTTGGTTAAAGGGGAAGGAAGTGTTTCCCTTCCCTTTTAAGCATTCTTCCATGCTTAAGAACCATGGATAGTCAAATTAAAACATTCAAATATTCATTCGCCAACACAATTCACATAATTCTCAAAAATCATTCAAAACCTAAAAATTACAAACTTAAAGAAATTGAAAGGGGAATGAAAGTATTAGTGCACT
>CANUEX010151591.1:0-86028 GCA_948099535.1 Jatropha multifida | reverse complement strand
GATTCTTTATAATTGTACAGTAGTAGAAAATTCGCAGTTATGATAAGATTTTATGATTGTAATAATAATATTAAGTGTATGTAAAATTTTATGGGAACGGTTGAGTTGAATGAAATAAGGCCTTGTAATAGTTTGAATCATTAAAAATATAATGGGCCAACTTGTAGAATATTTTCACATAATTATGGTGTTAAAATAAGATATTAGACTTACTATGGACCTTGGTGGCCTTAAGTTTTTCCAGGCTCTAGTATCGGTCTGGTCCATAGAAATGGGTCGTGACATTTAACCGCCATAATTGTTCAAGAAACCATTTTATTTTATAATTATCATAATTTTTTGAATAATATTAATTATTTTCTTCATTTTCTTTGATCATATATAATTTTTAGGTCACTGGTAGAATTTATAAGCCTTGTTTAAAATTCATAATGTGGAAATTAAAATGCCTAGAAGGTTGAATCATAAATTTTTTTATTTATATATTTTTAAAAAATTTTAAAATAAAAATGAATTTTAGAATTTGAATTTCCAAAATTTGAAATTGTTGATGAAAATGTAAAATATTTTCAATTAAAAAATGTATTATTATTTTATTTATCATTGAACATATTTAAAAAAAATGTGCGGTGGAGGAATAAAGTAGGAGCTTCCTTTTCCTCATGATTAGTTTTAATGTAAGTTAACAAGATAAATTAATTTATTATTATCATAATAACTTGTATTTCAGTATTAAATAATTACACACACTATCATATAACTTATTCATAAATGCATCTAGACGACCTGACAATTGATTTAAATTTAAATTTCTCTTCTATAATAATAAAAAATAATATTAAATAATTATCAAAACAAATATATTTTAGTAGATAACTTTCTTGACAATTAAAAAAAAGAAAGTAAAGGAAAAACATAATTATAATACGAAATAAAAGAAGAAATAATAAAATTAAATACTTGAAAAGAGTTATATTATGCCAAACAGTACATGCCATTTATTTTTCATGCAATTGCATAATAAAAATTTTCTGAAGTTAAACAGTTATTTTGTATCTATCACTTTCCAACAAATCTTTCTCAGCTATGTACGTAATGTGTGCATATATATATATATATATATATATATATATATTAAATTTCTTGTGCTCGAAAGTCAAAATTAATGTCTAGAGGTTTTACATATGGAAATGAATTTTCCTGGAATCGAGGAAGTTCTTGCTCTTGTGTTCACAAGATGTAATATACTCCATAAAACTTGCAAAGTCTGTATCCTTATAACGCCTTGGATTGTCTTCATTTATGAGTTTGGGCGACGGTCGAATTGTGCTACTGAAAGGTAAACTATGCAATGAAGCAACGGAGATCCTTGACTTTGAAGGATTTACTACTACTCTGTGGAGTACACTTTTGTATCTTCCATTGCTGAATATCTGAAACACAAAAAAAGAAAAAAAAGAGAGTATTATTTTTGTCGCTTCAATAATAATCTTTAAAAGTAAATCACTAATTACTATGCTTCAAAAATTACATGGTAAATTCAAGCCATCTTGTAGTATCAACCCGTAAAAATCAATGTCTTAAGGAGAGTGTCAATCAGTTGTAGTCTGATTGGTCTTTCTATTTCTTGTAGAAGATATAGAGAGAAAGAAAGGTTACACTAATTTGATAAATGTTATTCAAAAGGAAGGGTTGTCCTCTAATAGGTAGTCCATAATATTTTAAATTTGAAAAAAAGAATGAGTATGATTGTCAAAATAAATTTATTTAAAAGCACATTGAGGGTTATAGTGTTTAACATTTTAAGTCTATCGATAAAATTAACTGTTTTTGTAGCTGTTAAGCTATTTTAGTACTATTCCATAAAACGGTAAAAGTTAAATGTTATATGATTTAACTTTTTAAGTAACGTTTAACGTTTTGACAAGACAAAACACTAAAAACTATTTAAAAAGTTATTACGGAACATAAATTTTATACATAATTTTAACTTGGTCAAAACACTAAACCAAAAGTTAATTCAAAAACTCGTATCTCAAGTTTATATATAGTTAATTGTAAATTAACATAAAGATTAACGAACTAACCTCAAGATGATCACCCACATTGACAACAAAAGAGTTAGGAATGGGTTCCACATTTACCCATTTCCCATGATGGTGCATTTGAAGACCCTTAACCAATTCATCTTGTAGAAGAAGTGTAAGGAAGCCATAATCAGAATGGGGTGGCATCCCAAGAGTTAGATCAGGTTCAGGGCATGAAGGGTAGCAATTCACCACTATTATTTGGCTCCCATCTTCAAATTCTTTCAAATAATTACCGTTTTTATCGGTCTCCATCAATCCTGAACTCTCTATCACTGCCTCCACAAGCATTAGATACAGTGATTTTGTTTGCTTCGAGTAGTTAACCGCCGCTTCCCTGTTAATAATATTATAATCAACACTTGTTACAATTAAAGAAATACCCAATAGATATACACATTTTATATGAGTAGGTGAGCATGAAATATATTATAATTGAGTTTGAAAAAAATTATTAGATATTAAAATAATGGTTTGACATTATTTTTTGTATTTAATATTTAATAAAAAAATATAGTTTCATATGTTGTTCTAATAAGAATTTCGACCTGTAACATCACAATTTTAAATATATTGAAAATGTTATTAAATTAAAATTACTAATCGTGGAGTTAATATTTTTTATAATTATAAAAATTTCAGAATAATTATCTAAGAATTTATAAAAAAATACTTGGATCATATTCAAAAAGAAAGAGTGGAAATTTTTTCTGATAAATAGTTTCAAATTTGAATTAAAATATTGCACCCTTTTCTCAACAAAAATGCGTCAATGGGAGAAGTAGGAGAGATCTAGTGACCTTAGTCCTGAAGGAGAAGAAGGCCAAAAAGGAAGAGTTTCTGAAAGGGGATGACAATTAAGCTTCAGAAAATCTCTCCAGCAAAAGACTCTATCTTTGTTTTGGTTGAAACTGGTTCCACATCTCGCAGGTGATTGCATGTCTTTTGACATGTATTTTGATCTCTCCTCAAAAGAAAGCTCAAAAAATTTCCTTCCCATTTGAGCCATTTTACTGATAGCTTCACTTGAAATTCCATGGTTTATCAACTGCACAAAACGACTAATAATTAGCGGATTGTATTTTCAGGTAAACTTTACCTGCGAAGTCAGTAATTCGAAACCTAAACTTGTGACTGTTGAAAAGGTTTAACTGAATACCACATTCGACTCTCAAGTGATGAAATCAAAACATGAAAGAATTAAAGAAAAAGACTAACCTGAAAAAACCCATATTCTTCACAAGCTTTGGAAAGGGAATTGAGAACTTGAACTCTATTAGGGCCAGTTAATTGGGCAAAATCAATAATGGGTAACTTAAGATTCGAAATACCATCTTCTTTATTTCTTGTAATAGGGCGATCTAAGATTGGCAAGATATATTTTGTAGGTACTTGGGTTATCCCTTTCTCACATAAATGCTTAACTCCTTTATGATAATCTTCTTCGTCATCATAATTAGATTGAAGTGGCACACCCATAGTAGAAGTAGAAGAGAATGTGAGTTAATTGGAATAAAAAGACAAAGAGGAGTGATGGAGAATAATGAGAGAGAGAGGGGGGTATATATAGGGAGTATTGAAGTGGAAAGTTTGAGGGAAAACCAGCTCTGGTTTTACAATAATAAGTGTAATGGACTGACTTTATTGGTTCTAATAATTTAATTTTAAACGGAATCAATCAAAAAAGACCATTGACTTGATTTAGTCAAAACATGAGGCTGGTGGCCGTCCAGTGAAGATATTAACTTTCTGTATCGTTGCATGACCCTCTCTAGCCTCTGATTTTGTATATATATATACAATGGCAGGATTTACACTATTTGTGTCCCTTTTAGAATTTCTATTCAAAGTATTTTTGAACAATCTAGAATTCTCAATTTCCATTTGCCAACCACCTCCTTTCCTCTTCCCTTTCTCTCATGTGCATGTGCATACTTGTAAAACGTTTATTCAAATTCTCTATTCTCCATGACCGGTGACTTCAATATATACCTTCTTGTATCTATTAGTCCGATGACCAGACTGCTCTAAATATCCATTCAAATTCTACCCTATAAGGCTTGTATGGAACAAACAAAAATTAACTGTTTTTATACATATACTAATGATATTTTTGTAGTTCGGCTGACAGTGGCTCTCTGTATATATATATATATATATATATATATAATGAAATTGAGAATGGTGGGGGATGCCAATGAAGATGGTCTAAATAAACTGTTTGGCATGTGAAGATCCCTCTTTTGTCTTTTGTTTTGCATTCATTGCATGCTTATATATATATATATATATATATCTATTTTGAGGATGAAGTCTCGTTTTTGAAGAAGAAAAAATGCATGGATTTTCAAGTCAGTTACTATATATTTTTTCCCCTGTTTGCTTACGTTGTTTAAACCTAGCTATAGGTTAGGAAACACAAAATTTTCATTTCTTTTGCTTGACTTTTTATAAATTATTATATAGTGTGGCCTTTGAAGATCATATATATAAATTAAACTCTTCTTGATGTAAAATTAAAAACAAAAACAATTATCAATATGGCTTCATTTGAGATTCATTAGGGCAATGTCATTGTACAGGCAATATATTATTATAATTATAATTTCGAAGGTGCAATGTAATTTTTTAATTTTTAAGAGAAAAAACTAAAGTTCAATAATAATTCTTTTGCCATTAAGTTGTTCATAGAAGAAGGTGAGCAAAATATCGATTAAAACTGAATTGACAGTTATTCAATTTGATTTTATCACTTTATCGATAAAAAATTTGATTTTTATTTTAAATAACATCGATCGGAAAAAGGGAGTTGAAGCAAGAACAAAAAAAAAGAAATCTCTCTCCAAAAATCGAAGTAACCTGAGATTTCAGTATTGGAATCCTTACGAAGCCGCAGCAACATCATGGTTAGGGAAGTGTAGATCGTTGTGAACACCAGTACAAACGGAGTCGCAAAGATTTGTAGTTAGTTGCGTGGATTAAATTAAGTCGACGGAAAGCTTTCTTACAGAAAGCGAAGGCTGGTGCAGCGACAATCTCTTCGACGGCAGTCTTGGCGATGACAGAAATGCGTAGCCAGTAGCAGATTTGTTAACCTTCAAGTCGGAAAATCTTTTGAGTCTCTCTTAACTCCTCTGTTGGTTTTTGTATAAACAAACATGTTTATGTATTTGTAAACGCAGCAGCGGCCATTTCCTATTGTTGGGTCCTTTCTCCGTTCTTATTATGGATTTCATCATTTGGGGTTTCGTTGGTTTTAATAAATTATGGTGCAATGATTAATATCTATGTATTTTTAATTGTTAATTGGAAATGGAGAAAAGATGAACGGAAGCCTTCGAGAATTGACCGTGTTGGTTTTATCGATGAAAGAGACGAGTCTCGGGAGAACTCTAATCAAGTAATAGAGGGTTAAAATCGACATTTCATTTTTCGTGATTGCACATGCTTATCACGTGCTTCTACTCATTTGCCATTTCAAATGCTTAGTTGGCCGCTACTCAGTGTGTTTTAATTAGACGGCTGAGCCAATACAATCCTATATGGAAATTCAGCAAGTCAGTTGGGCGCGAGACATTTCATGATCGATCAATATTTTAAAGTTCAAACGCTCGATGGCAAAAATTTCATATTCACAAATTAAAATATAAAATTTTTAAAAGTTCAAATATGATTAATTATTTTTTTAATTAATTGAAATATCCAATAAATTGAAATGATACAATATAGTATATAAGAAAAGATAATATTCACATTAACTTACGAAATTGGAAAAACGACTCCTAACTTAGATATAAAATTACTAAATTTTTTCACATAAATAATTTTGACAAATTCATCAGATATTACAATTTTAAGTATAACAAAAGTTAAAACTTTAAAAATATAATGAATCTCTCAAAAACTTTAAAATATTATAAGGATAAACCTTAAAGTTAAAGTGCGATTTTATGCATTAGGTTCAATGATAAGCGGAATATATAAATTAGTCTCTGTATTTATGCAAAAAAGTCTTTTGGTCGCCTCAACTTTTAAAATAATCTTTTGGACCCCTAAACTAGTTTTTTCGTAATTTATATATATTTGGCCACGTAAGAAATTGAGGCCTAATATACATGCTCGCACTTAATATTATATGTTATTTCATTCACTTCAGGAAATAAAATAAATCCAATTGAGTGGATTTCGTGTTATTACATCTTTTATATCATAATGAATATGTCATTATTTTTTATTTATACACAGAATTGTGATATATTATTTCAATTACTTCAAAGAATGAAAACAAATCTTATTATGTAAATAATAAAAGAGTGAAATTAATTTAAAATTCACAATTGATATTATATATATATATATATATATATATATATATATATATTAATGATGCTACTGCAGGAGCATAGGATATTTAATTGTTAAATATTTAGTGTAAGAAAATTATTGCTTTGATGCAATTTCAAGTGATTCCTTAATTTTCTTCTTTATTATATCTTTAGGACATATAATATCCACGTATAAAGATAAATAATTTATACTCAATATAAATTAGAAATCACAAATCCAATTATATAAGATGTTACATGATAAAAAGTATTATAACAATGTAATTACTCAACATAATGAGACCATAATAATGATAATAAAATTATGAAACTAGAAATATCACAGTTGAGTAGTTGTAATTTTAAAATATAAAACATAACTTTATGTATTGAGATAAAAATTTATTATGCATTCATTATTCTTAAAGCATCATATTTTTATCAAAGGAGTGCAACGAATAGATATGAATTAATTAAAATAGATTGTAATAAATTTAACATCACATCAATATATAATGATGGACAATAATTTTCCAGATAATAAGAATAATAATTTCTATATACATATGTAATAAAAATTCTATATTGATTTCAATAATAAATATAAATAGAAGCCAATGTTATATCAATACATAAGAATTGAAGAAATAATGAGGTATTGTCAATTATGATTATATAGAAATTCCATTTCACAATTATCTTTTATATTTTAAAGCCAAAATCGAAGAATTATAATACCTTCCTTAGTTTAAAAAAATATGTATTTAATACATACATATAACAAATAAATTAAAACTTGTGTTTTTTATCACCACAAATTAGATTATAAATTAATCACAGTAATATAATTTCCAAAGATATATAGAAAATTACCTTTTAAGTGTGAATAAATCTAAATACACCAACCTTAACTTTGATTGCTGCAAATCATAAGTTATCATTTCTTTAAGTGATTTGATCAAATGAGAGATATAATAAAAATCAAAATAGTAGAATGAAATCGTGCTGATAACGTGTTATGAAATATAAACAATGGAGATTATATATAGAAATATAATAGATAAAAGAAGAGAAAGTATTGATTATGTATTGTAATCTTGGTTACATAATCCACAGAATTTAAGGGCTATTTATAAGGTACCAAAAGACATTTTTAAAATACATAACTTTATACTAAAAGATATAACCGTTTATCCCAATATAATGTAATGAATGTCCATAAGTTTATTTAAATAATTATTTATTTATCCAAAAGTCATGTATTTTGAAATGAAGGGTTATGTCCTTTGAGATGAAATGTTATATCTTTTAGTGTAAAGTTGTGTCTTTTAAATGCGCCTTTTGGTACCCTATAAATAGCCCTTAAATCCTATAGATTATATAACCAAGATTAGTAATACTAAATTAATTTCTCTCTACTCTCTCTTCTTCTATCTACTATATTTCTACATATATTCTCTACTTTTTTTATATTTTATAACAATTAGGATATATGATAAAACTGCGAAATTAGCAATGGGCCATGGACTGCCTTGGAACAGTTATATCTCATTTTCTAAGCTGATTGGCCCAAAAATTTCATAATGGGCCTGTCGTGGTAAAACTAGTTGTTGGTCCCTTGAAGGCTAGCCTTCTTTCACTGGAAATGTTCCCCAGTTGATCCAACTTTCAGAGTTTAGACAGAAATAGAATGGTGCTTTACTCTCATATGAAATGTTTAATGGCAGAATACATAAATATACCCCTAACCTTTCTTACTTTAATCTTATGGAATTCTTTTTTTTCGGACCCATCAAACACGTCAATTTATAAAATTATATCTATTCAACATTTCAATTTTCAAAATTATTTTATTGAACAGTTCAACTTGCAAAATTAGATTCATTAAACACTCATTAAAAAAATTAAAATTTATAAAAATTATTATTCCAAAAATCACGCTAAATATATATGAAAGTCAATAATTTCTGAATTATAAAAAGCTAAATATTTTAGTTTATAGATATGAGTTTGGAAAAGTTAAATGAGCCCCCAACAAATATAAAATTGGAAGTGGATGGTGGGATGATGATCCCTACATGCTAGCATAGAAGCAGACACTGTTAAACCAAATCAATTATAGGATGGACATTGCAGACCCAAAACTTTGACATGCAAAGAATCATTTAAAATGATATTGCAAGTACAATTTCTTTTTATCCTCCAAATTCTATTTTATATATATATATTTGTTATGCAACCAAAGATTGTATATATATATATATATATATATTCTATTTTATTTTTAAACCCTAAATCTCTCATTCTATTATTATGATTAATTTTCTTTTCTTATGACAATCCCGACAAAGTGTTTGAGTGGTCAATCAAAATAGTGCGAATACAGTAAGTTTCACATCTTAGGTTTATTCATGATTGTTTGATGAGCTTTTTGTCTCAACGAGTAGTACCAAATAACAACATCGGTAAAGTGAGCATCTCGAGGTCCAAGAAATGCGATTCTGATTACCAGAAACACACTTGATGAGTAACAACAGATTTTGACAGATAACGTTCTCGTCTTACCTCATAAGACAAAAGGGATGCGTTTCAGTGACAAAATGATGGATTTTGGGATCTCTTTTCTTCCACTTTTTTCAGATTTTCTTTTACCACATCGTCCCCTTTTCCTATCTTTTTTCTCTTTTCTTTCCTTTCGGCAATAAAGACTGCAAAAAACATACCCTTATACGTAATGTAGAATGTGATATTATTCGGCCTTAACACTGCGTTTTTGGACGTTAGGCTTTTCTTTTTACGAATATAATATTGGAATGCCATGTAATAAAGTGACCATCTAACTAAACTGATTGGATAAACAGAAATAAACCGCATTTTCATATCTATAAAGTGATCGTTTAACTCAAGAGAAAATAGATTAGTCGAAATGAATTGCATTCTCAGGCGAACTTTACTTGCATTGATTATTTACTAAAGGGGATGGATCAATGGAAATAAACAATATTTCCGGCCGAACTTTACCCGTATTTTCAAATAAACTTTACCTATAAAGTGATCGTTCAACTAGATGCGATAGATTAGTGGAAATAAACTTCAATTTCAGATTAGTAGAAATAAATTGCATTTCCAGATGAATTTTACTTGTAAGACTGAAGGATTCAAAATCTGAAGTTGTATTGATGGAATAACTTCATTTAAATTATACCACACTCTACTACAGTCTGAAAACACATGTAAACGAAAATAAATTAGTAAATAAAGTAAACATTTAATTTATAATATGGAGTAGGAAATATGCCAAAGAAAGATGTGATCATAATTAATAATAATACGAAGGGCAGACCATTTTTCTTGTTCAAGATAGCCACAACAAGTATATAAAGATTCTCCTTTTTGGTTGTCTAGACTTTAGAGCATAAGCATATGTAAGACCATATGGTAAAATATTAAAAATTGACAAATAAAATAATAAGTTGTTGATGCTAGATTCCACTCATTTATGAACTTTTGATTCTGATGCATCTAAACGTTTTGTCGTCAGATTGGAAAAATAAATTTGATGTGATGTATGAAAATCATTTTGTAATCCTACATTATAATTTTTAAAAAATTTATTTTACAAAATAATGTACATATTTTTATTTGGTTGCACGAAAAAAAAATACTTGTCTCTAATTATAGTCGCTTGCTTCTTTTTAAATTTATAATTATATCATGCTTTTTAATTAAAAAAAATAATTAAGACTGGATGCTTTTCAATTTATTCCGTCAAAAAAAAGAAAATGGAAACAAAAGAGTAACTTAAGTTTTAAGCTCTCTCAAAAGCTTCACTTTTTCTTGATTAATTAGTAATCAATGTCATAGAATTGAATAATTAAAACTAAGATCTAATCTATAATTCCTGTTCATGGCATCAATTATAACACGTAAAGGTCAAGCCAGCCACTATATGTATACATACACATGTATAATCAATCATTCTATGCTTTGAACCTAAGCTTGCATGGCATGGCCATGTGAGATGGTTGAGAGCAACAGTGGCCATAGGAGCGGACATTTTCATGTGATGATATATTTGTGGAGTATTAGGGTTCTTTATAATAATTAATTGTCTGGCCAATGTTGGAAATGGGTCATCTTTAGATGTAACCATGCCCCCATAAATTAAATATTGTACATCACCAATTACTTGCATTTGGATACTAATTTTTAGAAAATGATAATACAATTAATTCCATCCACATAATATAGTTAGACCTGATCAATTAAGTATTTTTTTTTTGTGTATAATATAAGATTTAAATATTGATAGTATAAAAGATTTAATATTTGTAATATATAATATAGTTCAAACAACATGATTCCAAAATCATTATTCATGTTGATCAATCAAAAAATATGCAGTCCAAACTGATCTTCCACATGAAAGTTGTAACTAAAATGAATCCAAAAAGTTGAATTTTAGGTAAAATAGCAGACAATTAGACGTTATTGCTAAATATAAATTTATTATGTTACCGGAAAACATTCTGTCAGTAAAATAGCAGTTGCCAGAAATGGGATGGACACGGTGGTGACGGATGGAGAGGTACAAAGCAAAATGCCAAAATTTTGAGATTTTAAAGATATTTAAGATAAGATTAGAATTTGATAATTCTTCCAACAACTTGACATTTAACTTTCCACCTAATATGAAAGCTATCTTCCGAAGCATTCATTTCAAGTCATGTGAACTTTTGTTTTTGTGGTTTTTTAGATGAAATGGCTTTTTTTGTATGGACGTGATGACCAAATTTATTAGGTGTGGATGATTAATTTGTTTTATTTTTTGTTCGTATATGATTTTCAAAGATATTATATTCTATGCTGATTTAGATGGATGACTAGTAGGTTTGATTCTAGCTCGGTTTAAATCCAAGTGAATTGCAAAAAATAGTACAGTGTATTTACTCCTTGTAAATAAATCTTGAAATATTTAATTTTGTGTGTTAATTCTTCAAAATTTATAATAGAAAATTTGTAGTAGAAATAGAAAGCATGTTGAGCAAATCAACAATATCATCGCTTGAGTGGTTGAACTTCAAGATTATCATTTTTTTTTGTAGAACATAAGCGAAGAACTTTTATAAAATATGGTCCTCTTGTTTTCTTAAATATATCATTCCTTAAAGGAAGATGGGTGTATCAAATATTATCTTCATGTAATATTATAGGAATTTTTCTCTAGAGAAATATACTACACGTGTTATGAATAGACACATTATTCTCATTCTTCATGAGTTGCTAAAATATCAGCATGGTTAAATGAAGTAGTAACAATGCTTCATCTCTTGAATACCATGAAATAATTGTATCTCCATATGTAAATGAACAGTTTGATTATAATCTAACATAATTTTAATTACACAAGTTATCTACATTTTCATAGCCGATCAAAACTGATTTTGACTTGTTAGTTATAATATAACTCATACATATAATATCATGGAGATGTTAAAATATATGTTTAACTCAATTTAATTTATTTATATCTTGGAAAAACTATATCTTACTAATAAAATTTATAAAAATCAAGTCCAGTATTAATAGCAAGATATCTTAGTGCCTTTATTGCAATGAGATATGGTATTTCAAAATCAAGAGTTCTTCATAATTTTCTCAAAGTGAAAAAATGGTCACCTTCTCATCAAGTGACTGCATTACTATCCACATAAAA
This sequence comes from Jatropha multifida, assembly GCA_948099535.1. Classification (NCBI taxonomy): domain Eukaryota; kingdom Viridiplantae; phylum Streptophyta; class Magnoliopsida; order Malpighiales; family Euphorbiaceae; genus Jatropha; species Jatropha multifida. The sequence goes on along the minus strand of CANUEX010151591.1, from coordinate 73,900 downwards.
TCATTTGGATAACTTAGTCATATATATGGATTTATATGTAAAATTTTATTTATGAAATGCTAGATTTTCAGGTCAAGACAAAACTTTACATTTCTAACGTCTTTCATCTCAAATTTTTTCCCTAAGAAATTTATAATCTTTGAAAGTTCTTCTGGAGTTCTAATAATATTCATAAATCAAATAATAATAAATTCATATTCAAATATTTTTATAAAAGTTCATGAACATATAATAATATTATTAAAATATATTTTCAATAGATATTCACTATCAAGAGATCACCTTACTCATGATAGTGTATAAAGTAAATATTAAAAGTATGCTTTTAATAATAAAATATTATAAAAATAATATAATCATAAAATAATATAAAATTTTTTTAGTCACAAACATCATTAAGGCAATTATACCATATATATTGAGATTTCTTTAATCCATATAGAAATCTTAAATATATTTCTCGGGGTCTTGACTTGCTTGCTTCAACCATTTTTTAGTATTTCATAGATATTGTTATTCAATAATCAATATAGAACTCTATAATATTAGTTGAATAAATTTCTCAAGAATTTAACTTTTCAAACAATTAGAATCGTTCAGAAATTTTCATATAGATATCTATATCAATTTAACCATATAAATAGACAATCATTAATTCATTACATGCATTTAGAATTTTCATAAATTGTCAGACTAATCAAAAATCAATTTATAATTGTATCTACCACATGAGGGTATTTATCCTCATAATCAATGCTAGTTTTTTTGCAGAAAAATATGTGCAACAAGTTTGCTTTATTTCTCATGACCCCATTTAATTTCGCACAAAACATATTCGTGTTCTACTGACTTGACATCTCTTGATACCCGTAAAATTTTAAAATTTACTTTCTAGTAAATTTAAATGCCACATGTGTTGTTCTATTTTGGCCAAGCAATTTTATGCCTATATTTTTCAATAAACTAAACTCAATATCTTCATCATTTTTTACAATTTCAAGTGTTATATTATATAAATGTTATCGACATTTCTTTTATATTGGTTTCATCTTGTCTTGACATGACATAATTTATAGAGATATCATAAATTTTTTTCATTTCTGAGTTTCTTCGGAAAACTGGCTAGTCATGTCTAAGATTTTTTCCTAGATTTTACTTTTTTAGAACTTGACCATCTTAAATATTTGTTCATTTTCTATCATTTTTGAAATTAATCTACCATGTTTTAGGCATGTCGTAGATTCATTAATATAGACAGTTTGTCATTTAGGGACTTCAATTATAATAGTAGCAATTTTAAGCTAGTATATGAGATTTAATTATCTTCTTTTGGATCAGTAAATATATCTAGCAACTAATTTGTAATATTTTGTAAATGAATTATCTTCGAAACTTTTAAATTCACACCGTCTTATATGAGGATTAAGATATAATAAAGATAATCTTTTTCCAACTAATTTATTCTTCTAGTTGCTTATTTTCTCCTCCTAATGTCGGGATCCATAGCAATTAGTAAATTTAGCCATAAATAACTTTTTTATTTTTGAAAGTTCTAGATAGATAAATGTAAATTCATACTCAATATATTTTTCAACCTCTTTTGAGGACCCATCTCAGTGCGTTGTGGTAGAGTAATTAGAATATATGATGCACATTTAAAATTCCTCGATGGATTATATTTAGTTCCTGATGCAAAATCAATTATAAAGGGGAGAACTTATAATAACTAATTTGCCTTGATGCAAGTAAGTGCTATTAAATTTAATAGCATGTCTTTTTAAAAATAGTGAGATTCGTTTTCATAATAATTTATCTTGCAATTAATTACAATTATTTATAAATGATTCTACTAAATCATTTTTGAGTAATAAATAAAAGCAACAACAGGTTATCCTAAATTATTTTAGTTAACACATGTCATAATTATTAAAGGTTGATGCATAAATTCACTATTATTCTCAAGATAAAGCATGATCTAGAAATTATATCTTTAATCAAATTATTTAAGCAAATAATCATGCAAACTTTAGGTTGCATATTGACAATAAACTTTGCAAACTTTAGGTTGCAAGTTAATAATAATTATGTTATTATCTTTTGCATGCATCCACAAAATATCTAAATAATCTTTGTCTTTCAACATTTTAGTGTACAACAAGTACATAATCAATATCTATATATGTCACATTATTTGTGTCACTTATAGTGGTAAAATTTATTCTTAATTACTTATATGGTTACCATAATTACTAAGATCATTATTTCAACTATGATCTCATTAATATTCTTAATGATAAATATATAGTTTTTATTGTTCATATCTACATAAAATATCATTTATTATGGCTTAATTTCATCCAAGGTCCCTCAACTGTAGGCACTATCACAACATCGTCCCTCAAATTCTATTCGTAACACTAAAATCCCTTAACTCCGATTTGTGTAATAAGAAAATCCCTTTTACCTGATTTTCGCTGAAGATGCATCAAAAAACTGATGTAGCGTAACAACTTAGCTATTTTTTATACTTTTAATGCCACATAAGCCTAAAAAATGTGAAACTTTTATGTTATTTTTTCTCTCCCTTGACCACGATGTTGCCCTATTCCCTCTCCTCTATTGTTTGTCTTTCCTTTTCTTTTCTAGTTTCTCTTTCCTCTAGCCATAATAAATCTTGAATTAGGAATTATTTCATCATCTCAAGACCTCTCCTCCTCTTCTCTCTCTTTCTTCACTTCATTATCTTAAGACCTCACTTCACTCTATTAGAAATCATTGAGTCTTTGGTTGATAGATTCGAGTGGGATATTAAGTACAACATGAAAGAAAAAATCGAGACAAGGATTGCATGACGAGAGATGAGTCACAAAAGCATTCGTGTAATCCATTAGGGATCTATGAAAGAAATGGCTTGGGTGAGTGTTGGTTGTGGTTATTATTATGGAGATCTAGAGGTTTGAAGAGAGATGTTAATAGCATGATTACAGTGTTGTTTTTGGATTTGAGGATTTTAGGTTTTTGATTTGTTTGCCTATTTTAGATATGTAATCGTTTATAGGGAGATCTAGAGAGGAGTTTCAATTGGGATTGATTTGTGCTTACTTGGGTGTTTTCAATTATAGAAGTTGAGGAGGGAGCTTGAAGAAGATTGATGAGACTTAGGTGGAGATGAGTTCTGTTCGGTGAGAAAAGTGGTGGTTGTGGTGGTGGTTCGGCTAGTAATTACTGATGCTTTCACATTCCTCTTCTCTTTTCTTTTTTTTTTCTTAATAAACCTTAAATAACAAACTTTTAGTTCGCAATGCACAGTCACTCATAGATCTAATATTATCATATCATAAATTCAAGAAAAACCTATAAATATCTACTTTCAAATTTCAATTAAATTGTCTTAGACATGACATGCATTTAATAAAAATTTAAAAATAACAATAAAACATTAAAATTATTAATCAAAGTCCATATGAGAATATATTTTTCTCTTCATTTTTAACAAAGAAACAAAAAATAATAGTTACAGAAAGGAGAAAGAATAAATAATAGCACATTTTTTGAGAAAGAATGGGCAGAAGAAAAAAATTATGAAATAAGTTTCACATTTTTCTAGACTTATGTGGCATTAGAAATTTAAAAATAACTAAGTTGTCATGCCACATCAACTTTTCGGCGCTTTATCGCCAGAAATGAGGTAAAAATGATTTTTTTGTTACACAAATTGAAGTTAAGGGATTTTACTATTACAAATTGAATTCAAGGGACGACATTGTGATAGTGCCTATAATTGAGGGACTTTAGGTGAAATTAAACCCATTTATTATTGCATTCACCTTAGGGAATGCATCAAATCTAATTGAATAAATTCCACTATTCTCATGTCCATTTGTTGCATTCTTTTTGTCACAAGTCAGATTTGATCGATAAAACGGTAGATACCTTCTTATCGCAAGTCAGATTTGATCAATAAAGTGGTAGTATAATTGTGGTAGAACAATTGTGCTGATAACATGTTATAAAAAATATAAAACTAAAGAGAAGAAAAAGAAGAAATAGAAAATAAAATATGAAAGTATATGAGAGTGTACTTATTATTTATGAGAAACCACATATATATAGTTGCATAAATAGAACCCTAATAGAGTCCTACGCAAATTAGAAAGATAGAATTCAGAATAATTAAGAATACAGACTTCTGACTCATACAAGACATCCACTTATTTCATAACAAGTTTGTTTTAGTCTTGAATTATTTTTCACAATCATTTTGGGTTTGATTTTTTAGATTTCACAAAAATAAAATTGAAACTAAATCATATATATTAAAAATGAAACTAAGTTGTTCGATTTGATCCAAATGTGTTCAGCCCTATTTACAAGCCGAATAAAGTTCAATTAGAGGGAAAAAACTCAAGCTCAACATTCTCTTGCTCCCCACATTTTCTGCAAGACATAAGCAAACCAATCAGGCCACACTTGATTGACGATCAAATTGAATTATGTTAAATCTAATATTTTATATGTGAATTCAACAACTATATCATATGAGACTATTCTTTTGTTCAAATTCGAACTTATGCTTGAATTTGATTTATTGGTTTATTTATATTAAACTTATGTCTCTCCTCGAGTAATTTTAAATGTATTTTTTCACAGTGACTTCCTACGTTCATTAATATTATTGGAATACTCTTGAACAAAATCAAATGGTGGTTAATGAGGAAAAAATAATGGCATTCGTATCAATTCAACTAATTTCATGGGGTGAGGCATTATTTTCTAACTTGTTATGATATCAGATATGTGCTTGTACAAACAATTTGAGTTGAGATATGACAAAATAAAATTAGTTATGTGTATAATCATGATTTGAAAAGTGAAATATTAAATTCTTATCTCTGGATAATGGATTGATTGATTTTCCTTTTCCATATTTCCTCACCAAATGTTTTTTTTTTTAACTTTACTCACCAAATACTCAATGATCCATTTATTTATTTTATTCAAAAAAAATTATCCATTTATTTTTTTTAATTTATTGAAAAATTCAATATATCAAAATAATAACACACGTTATACAGTAAATAAGAGTAATTTTCTCCTTATTTATCAAATTGATGAAAAATCTATGGTGAGAAATAGAATTTAAAATCTTTGAAAGATGAAATATTTTATTTTCACCCTATTGATGGAACCGTATATAAAATTTTGACATATGGGTCATCAAGTACATGCAAATGAAATGAAATGATCCCTTAATTAATTTTGTTCAAGGGACATACAATATTGTCAAATCATGATAAAGACAAAAGGACATCACACATTCAATATTAGAAGCCATGACATACCACATTGCCCACTTTTGTGCTCATTGATAACTACAAATCCCTCTCTCTCTCTCTCTCTCATACACATAAACACAAATCCCAAAGCCGTGTAAAGCACTCAAAGCTAACATGTCAAACCCTCTTAACAATAATTAACTTAAGAACTAATTATAATAATTTATTGTAAATGACTAGTTTGTGAATAACAAAACAAGCTACCAACCTCATCTACCATATCCTCATCTCCCTCAGCAAATCCTATTTTTAGTCTCCTCATTAATCAAATTAAAATCACGATCAATTAAAACTATAATTGCACCTATATATATAAATTCATTAAATTAAATGCAAAACAATTACAATTAGCCAAAATTCAATATAAAAAACGAATGCAAGAAATAAATTATGGGTCTATATCTAATTATTTGAATGTATTCAAATAATTCAGATGAATAAAACAATTATTAGGTCGATCCATACAATCTGAAATTAAATTTCTGATATATCACAAAGAGAGAGAGAGAGAGAGAGAGTGTATGCAGTTGCATACCTATAACAACATGTCCTCGCATTGAAGCGTGTAATACATACATTTCCTTTTTTAAGAAAACCATAATTCTTACAGAGCAATATCATCATAGCTTAAATTTAGAGTGGCAAAGGAAAAAGGAAGAAGGAGAAGAGAAGTAAAACGGTAATTAGATGCTGCCGTTTCATTTACAAGGGCATGCACCGTCTCTTTGGAGCAACCGAATCAAAACTTGACCGAAACAAAGATTCCACTTCTGGACTCTTCACGATCTGAAAGAAATCAAATTCTGATAACTTTCTTTTACAAGAAGGCATCCTTCTCGGTTTCCTTGGCGCCGGTGGACAAGATAAAACGGCAGGAATCTTGTGTTCCTCAGATGTCGGAGTTCGACATCCGTCATCACTGTCACTATCGCGGTTTCCATTTTCTCTTCGAATTTCGGCGTCGTCGGATCCACTGCAAGATTGTAGGGTTTCAATCTTCGTGGAAGGAACTTGAATTCTCGGCGAACCTTGGCGGAATTCAAGATCAGCAGACATTATCAAGAACCAAGAAACAAGAATAAAAAATCAAGAAACAAGAATAAAAAGAGAGAGGGAGGGAGAGGGAATAGAAGGAAAAAAAAATATGTGGTGTGTAAAGATTTGTAGGTATTTATGTGTAAGGAAGGCAAAAGAGAAGATGAAGGCGTGTTTGGCAAGGTAAGAGAGAGGGGTTTGTTGGATACTTCTTTTTCTTGTATTCTTGCAATTGTATCTGGTAAGGAAAATGACATGGATGTTTTAGTCTGAAAGGAAAAGAAAAATTGAGTAGAGAAGAGAAGAGTAATAGAGAATATAAATATAAGGGTTTAATTTGTTTTCCTTTTTGTGAATTGCTGAGTTGGGAATTTATAAGCTTTTTAGCTAAGCTCACATGACACTTGGCAAACCAATTGGTTAAGATCTAGCTCTAGTCATAGGCTTTTTTTAGAAATGCAGATTTGGAGGCATGTTACCGTCAAATATTTGCTTTTTAATTAATTATAATTAAGAAATTTCCTTAGTAATTATATATTATTATAATTTTTTTATAATAAAGAGCAATGGTATATGCTAAAGTTTTTAATGTACAGCTCATCAACGACCTATGTTGCTTTTTGCTTAAGTGTGTCTTGTGAGCTAAAAGTTAATCATCCAACTAAGCAATCTTTTTTTATAATATATTATTTTTTTTATATATAATTATCTCATCAACCAATTTCATTAAGGAATTTATAACCCATTTATTTTTAGTCAGAAAATAACTTCCCATTAATAATTTTACAATTTTCTCCTCTTTGTTAGTTAGCTATATTTAAGTGGTATGATTACCTTCTTATTTTAGCCATTTCATTTGCAATTAAAAATTTCATATTTAGTACAATCATAAACTTCATTTTGCAATTATCACTCCAAACGTAATTAACTTCGATTGCCCTAAATTTAAAGTCGATAACCTTAAAACAATTGCGATTAGCAATTTAATATAAATTTTGAACTAGATGAACAATTTAGTGAAAACCAATATAATGGGCTCACTTCTGCATCTAGTTCAAAGTTGATGTTACAAATTAATTTAAAAGGTCAATTCTGAGTAATTGCATCGCACATCGAAATTTCAAGTGATAGATTGAGCATTATTTTGTATTTAATTATAAATAATTAAATAATTTTTACTGTAAAATGATTTATAATTCTCTGAAAACAATGGGCTAATGCCACATCATCAAAAACTTTACCATTCTAAATATGAAGTATTACAACTTGTTAGACCTGAAAATTGAATTTGTTTGCTATAAAAAACAATTACAGAAGCGAGAAGAAGTCACAATTAGAAAGTACACGTGTGACCTGTAGAAGGTTGAGAAAATTGAAGTGGGTTAAGTATGTTGGTTAAAGAGAAGGTAAGATTGTTGACAGGGCCACTTGTCAGTGCTGGCTCGTCAATCATAAGTTAAGTTCAAAGACAGAGACACATTGGACAATAGTATTTTTTTTCCAAAAAAAAAAAAATTCCGGATCTGATTTCCGGTTTCATGGACTAGTTCTACTTTTTCTAGTTTCATATTCTGAACGTGACATTTACGTTGTTGGCACAAAGAAGATAACTGTATGTATTGATTGTAAATTACTGCTCCACGCGCTGCTTTCAAATGTGCAAGACATTCGCTTAAATATCTTCCATATATCTGTAAAAAATGATTAATTATCACTGGAGTGGCCAGATCTCAATCCTCTAGTATATTCCTACGTATTCCGTCACAGACCAAGACTCCGACCGAGCCCGTGACAATTGGCGCTGAATAGACCTATAAGTGGAGTGGTCGAGTAGACCTGCGAATGGAGCAAAGCACTCTCTATCGAGTGAAAAAGGGGTAAACCTATTGAAATAATTAGATTTCAATCCTTCCATATATCGGCATATATATTCACATATACTCGTTCTATGTATGTCTACGAAACGGGTAAAACACCCCTGCTACGTTTTAAATAAATAGGCTCACATATAAAAAAAAAATAAATCGTATCTATCAAATTTTAAAGGTAGAAATCCACCCACAAATAGGGCAAAATACTTTCTATTGAGTTTTAAAAAGGCGAGCTTACAAATGAAAATTACCACCTTGGAGAGTTGCTCTCTATATGGATCTATCCCATATTAAACCGGCAAGATCTGCACAGTTTTGTCCCGTAGGTGAAATGAGAACTTTTTAGAAATTCACCCATTTTAAGATTTCTATCAAGCGAGCACGTTTAACTTGAAGTTCTTTCAACTCTACAGTCATTTCACCAAAAAGTGCCTCTGATGATTAGTTATTCCATTTTCGATATATGATCCGATTCATTCCTGTGTCCCGCATTTCACTATTCTAGCTAGTCTGTCATTCTAAAAGCTCGCTAGGAACCCTCTCTATCCACCCTCTTAAGATCGCTTTACCGCCTCGAAATGTCACAGTTACATATTCAAAACTCAAATTAAAACCTCTCGATTAAAAAACAAAAGACATTTGACATCTCATCTCACTCCTTACCGTTGAATCCTCTCACATTTATTTAATTCAGTTCAAGTATTCATTTTCCTCTAATTTTAAGAAGATATATGGCTTATTCATTTTCAAAGTATATAAGTTATTTCTCAATATCATCCTTTTTGCCTCGAATATTTTTTCGTAGTATACAAAATTTAATGTATATAACATTTAATGATCCTATATATATAAATACAATATTTTAATAATTTTTAACATTAATGAAAAATAATAAGATAAAGGTATTTAACATGTTTTTTCCAAAGAAAATGATCACTTGAAGAAAATAAAATTCAAAAGACAAACAATTAGAGATTATATCTCAAACTTAAAAACTAACGTAAAGATAGGATGGTCTTGCAAGAGTATAAGCCTCTACGTTAGCTTGTCTCCTAACCTAACGAATTAAAATATGTTAGAAGTAGGTAGCGAGCTTTTCTAGAAATACTCATCCTAATCAACTCATTTAAAGGGGTTTGAGTATTAATTAAATATTTATAATACAGATATGAGTATTAAATTTATTATTTGTCAAAAATTAAGTTTGAAATCGATTTAAAGCTATTCGATATTTTAAACTCGTTATGTGTATGTTATTATTATGAATTTTTAATTCGTATTTGGATATTTTGAATATAAATTAATTTTTTTTTCAATTTTCTTTTATTTATATTAAATGGATTTAGTTCAAAGTAGTAAATAACCGTATTAATTGGTTTATAACAAGTATCCACCGTGAAATGAATATTTTAAATGAATTTAGAACAATTATTAATAATTTAAAATTACAATATTTTACTAGCTTTCATGAGTGCTTTAAATAGTTTTAGAACAATAGAAGTAATGAAATTATTCGAATGGATATTTAAAAAATTAACAGATACTCTTTCAATCCCCGTTTAGAAGTTCATATTATAAGATTTGAGACCACTTATGCTTCTATTCATAAAGATTGATTTACATAAATTCTATTTATAAGCTTATTTATAGACCAAATTAATGAAAAGTGATTTTTTTTTAATTGAAATTGGGATATTCTTCACGGGAAGAAAACGGTAAAAGTAAAAATAATTAAAAAAAATTATTTTATCAATTTGATCCATGAACGGTGCAATAGACCTAATCAAATAAGTCTGTTACGTCTTCATTTAATAATAATAAAAAAAATATTTTTTTTAACCTTAAATATTGAAAACGAGGAATAATATCACATCCATACAAAAACTAATAAAGCGGGTAATGAATCGGTAGTTAAATCTGTTGTACCTAAGCCAGCTAATCACAAATTCAACTCATTCATTTGTTTTTAGTAGCATGACTTCGATGAAATGACAATCTAACTTCATAAATCACAGTAATGAATAATTTCCTACACTACTTAATGTGCATTTCCTTCCCCACCATACGTTGTATTTGCGAAAGCGTACGATTATAAACCAACTCGTTAAAGTTTAGGGGGTTATAAAGATAATTTGCGAAAGTATGGGTGCCTTTACCGAAACGAGGTAAGTTCAAATTAGTATTATTTAATTGATTATTTCCCAGTCTCATGAAAGGCGCGTAGAGACGAATATGAAATACGAAATTAGCATAGGATGCCATGTTAGAGTGTTGAATACACCAATCTACCAAAAGATTTTTGTGTTATAAATTAAGAATATGGATTTGGTTTTACCCATTACGTGATGAATCTTTCCACGTGAAGTGTCTCCCTCACCCACACTGCATGCTTCGTTTGATTTTCACCTTCTCCCTAATTAATTATTATTATCCTATCAATTTCAAACCCTTAATCCATCTGCATGGATAATAATATATCGCGGTTCATGCCATGTTCGTATCTCCAATTCTTTATAATATTATTTGGGTTAATCTTTTTTTTTATGCTAAATTTGATTTTACATATCCAATCAATTATTGAACAATAACTTAGTTCATTGCATTTGTTTCATTTCTTGTCTATTATTTTGGTCCTCTTCCTTAAGTTCAATGTTCTCTTTTCTTTTTTTTTTAATTTATACAAACGTTCCCACGTTTGAATCCTAAATAATATTCAAATCAAATTTTAATAATTTTATGTATGAAAGGTCTAATGGGCTGAAATAACTCCTGTGGTGAGAACGACTCGAACTCGAAACTTCTCACTCTCTGCATTTTTTACAAAAGATAAAAAGACCAATCAAACTATACTGGATTAAGTCATCTTTGTATGTATATATTTATAACTTACGTAAATAGATAAGATAAACTAATCAATAAATAATAAACCAAGAAGACTATGAATAAATTAAAAGTTAAAATTTATTTTCTTCCTTATTGTACGGATTTATTATAAAAATAATATAAGCTTCAATAATGCAAAAAACTTAGGTTTAATAATAAGATAATTGGGATAGTCTGTGTTGACAAGTATGATTAGTGAAAATTGTGCAGTCATTTTAGCAATGATTGTCATTAACTCAAATGCAATCAGAGGTCAAAAAAAATTAAATGTCATTCTCTTCTTTTTGCAGGGTTTTTTATTGGGTCAATAAACAATAACAATATTCAAATCTTTAACCTAATTAACCCACCACTTTATTCCTTATGTCAAACACTGCTTAAGAATTTTAAACTTTTCTTGCTTTTTCTTTATATCTATATCTATATATATATAACTTTTGTCCCTTAGAGGGAGAGCACGTAAGAAGCCCAGTTGAGCTTAATTAATTAATTAATTAGTAACAGGAACACGTTAATCAAAAGTTCAAAACTGCAGTAGTTGTTTTGTTTTTTATTTCTCTTTAATTTCTTGCTTCAGACACAATCACATACATTCACTATGTCCACTCTCATTTTATAAATGATTCTAAAGACATATTCTCTTCGTACGACAGATCTTGAAAAAATTTCTCAGTACATATATAATAATATATTAGGAGAAGGATCAATTATGAGCGGTCTCCATCCTTATAAGATAAGAATATAAATTCGATACCCGAAAAAACCCATTTAACCATAAAAGTAAAAAAATCAATATTTTTGAAATCTGGAACTATCCATTGTTAAGAAAATTTTGTCCTCCTATCATATCAGCCAAACATAAAGACGAGTAAAATTTTAAAAAATAGTTGTTTAATCAAATTGAAAAACATTTTCTTTGGAAATTTCGAAATTACCAAAAAAAAGAGAGTAGTGATAGTAGTAGTTGTTGATGATTGCTTGGCCATTTAGAATAAAATGGGTAGTTGCTCCAGCTGGAGACATTATTGGGCTATCATGTGGATGTTTATGAGCTTTGGTGTTCGGCTCTCTTGCACATGGCGCTAATTAACCATCTCCATCCAAAAGAACGAGTAATATCAACAACCATCATGAGCATGCAAAGTGTCAATCACACGGAACCTTCCCAAACATAAACTTTTAGCAATTTCCAAAATACTTGCCTCTGATGCATTTATACTTTCTTTTTTTTCTGGAGTAAGTTGTGTTGTTTCAGGGAGTATTTGGTAAAATTAATAATTTTACTGGTTATTAATCGTTTAATTAGTATTTTGTCGAATATTCTAATGTTTTATGATCCATTTTTTTAAATTTAAAAAATTAATACAAAACTATATTACCAAATGAATTATTACTATACATTAAAATTGTTGTAATTTAATATTTAAATATTCAACAAAAATGAATTATTCAAATATGAGATATCCACATGACAATTTAATTTAGAGAACCCGAAAGTGATGTCAAGCATAATACAACTTAAAAATTAGTTATAAATACAACTATTTAAGCACATTAGTGCCACGCAAATTGAACATGTTTTGACTATTAAATGTTTGCTTTAGGATTGCGATGACATGTCGTTTTGCTTCTTTTGGTGCATAAGTTAGTTTAATTCGTTAATTTTTTTTTTCGTTAACTATTATTTTGTTAACACAATGGAGATTTACAGAAGTGAGAAGCTAAAGCAATTACATATAATTTACTAAAAGCCCCATCAAAGGAAATATTCAAATAGATATTGATTCAGAAAGGACAAGCCCTTACCACATTTTTGTATATGACAAAATGGGATATTGCCTCTGATACAATATATCTGAGAACGATCACTCTTAACATTGAAACCTATGTAAGTTTATACATTACTCGGGGAAATGAAGAACTGAAATGAACTACTTTAACAGCCCAAAAAAAATTATGAACAACAGATTCACCAAAACTTCACTAGGACCAAAATTTTACGAAAGCATCTACAAACGACTTAATAGTTCCCCACAGCGGATTAGTTTCTGCATGCTTCTTAGAACCTCCTTCCCAAGATTTACTGCCAATAATTCATTCAAAAGATGAATCAGTAAAACGTGTTCGGTTGACAATTTAGTGGAAATTGAAGATTGGAGGTGAGTTGTACATATACTTACAGATTAATTCTGTCTAATTTTGGATTGTTTGCTTTCTCAGAGCTGCCACTAGCTTGAACATTAGCTTTATTATTATTAGAAACCTCTTCTTGGGATACTGTCTCGCTGCTATTGATGCTGGCATAATTGCCATTTAGAGATCCAGTTTGGGTCCCATTTGGTGCATTGAAAACCTGCAAAAGCGTTAGTAGTTCAGCAATTATTCCAAGCCAAAATTTTGACAGTATATACTTTGCCTTTATTTTCTGATTTGTCCAGTTAATACATTCACTCGAGTAAAAAATATGTGACAAATTTCAAGCTTTGGCACATTAAATCACATGTCGTATTTTTACTTCAAAATTACCCCATTTCCTGCATCATGCATACTTCAAGAGCTTGATTAAAATTTATAACTAAAGGACAATACAGATTGAAAGAATGCTTTATTGACCAACTGCTGTATAAGCTACTAAAGCCACGAAAAGCGAACCCAAGTGATTATGCAAAGAGAGAGAGAGGGAAAAAAAAAACACTCATTCACAAAATATGTGCAAGTCAATGGCGTGTCTTAAAAACTGCACACAGGAACTGCAAAAACAGCCCAACAGCAAACTTCTATCCTTGCCATAATATAAGGCATTAATCCTTAGCATACCTACACAACTAGCCAGCACATAATATGACCAACTAAACAACAATTCTTTCAATATCTATCAAATAAGCACACTGGTAGTCAGCAATGACAAGTACATTGAAGGGTTCTGAGTGCATTGAGTGAAAAAGAAAGTAGACTTGGCGAAGGAAGTGTTGGCAAGAGTCCAAGAAAATAAAGTTTAACAATTTGTATGACCTATTCGAAGGTCATAACAATTCTAGAAGAGAGTCAAGAGAGAGAAAAAAAAAAGTAATTTAATAAATGCACAGCAGAATTCTCAAGCATAAGTTATGTGCATCGCACTTGCACCAAATTGAGCATAGTTGTTGATCATGTGTTTCAAATTAGTCAACCAAAGCAATACATTGCAATTAAAAAACAAAATCCTAGAATGCATCTATTTCCTGAGAAACTTTGATATTTTCATCCAAAACGCAATTCCTGTTCCGTTTTTCAATATAGACACATGTTCGTATCATAATACCCAATAATAACATTTGAATTTTTGATAGTTTACCAAATAATTAACTCAAAAAACTCAAAAGATTCTTTTTGCATTTAGCAAACATAAAATTAATACCTTATTAAATATCATGGACAACCAAGGCTAACCTACCTAACCAAGATTTAAATCATATCTTTAACTAGGTTCACCAATTTAGTCACTTCATGTTCCCCGTTATTTTCATATTTGATTTGCATATACTGATTTAAGTCCCCAAAAAAAATAAATAAATAAATAATGGCATTCTAATATAAGCCACACATACATACAAACTCACCTTAGTTTCGGCAATTGCCTTATCATTGTGAGATGATTTAACCTCAACATCTATGGCAACCTGAGCATCATGCACTACACTATCCTTAGTAGCAATCAAATTGGAGCTTCCTGATGGCAGATCTGCTGAGGTTTCCAAGGCTTCCTCATTCACCAAACTGGAGCGTCCTTCCAATGAAGGACCCGCTGGTTTTTCCTCCTCTTTATCATCCACCAAACAGAAGTTATTTGAAAAATTCTTCCCATATGGATTAGAAGCAACATATCCTGGTCCTATGGGTACCTTATCAACATCTTTTTCTACTAAGGTTTCAGTTAAATCCCTTAATTTGCTGGAAGTTTCATCGAAGTTGTCAGATGGCTGAGTAACAGGCCGTAATGGAAATGTTTCTACAATCACATCTGCCATTTGAGTTACTTTAGTCCTAGTTGCAGCTACTTCTTCCGCATTTTTCTTTGGTTCCTTTACTTCACTTACTTCAGCCTTTGCAACATTTATTTCATCAAATTCTACATTTGTAACAATTACAGGACTCCCATTAATGACTTGTTCATTGTCAAACCCCTGCTGTTCCGGTTTAGCATAATGTCTATCAGAAATTAAATAAAGCTCTTCACCCGTATTAAGAAGTTGATCAGATTCAGAAGGGCTTCCATTTGTTGATATGAAAAAAGAACTTTCAGGATGTGTGGATATTGTACCCAATGGCGATTCCTCTAATAGCTGATCAGCATTCTGCTCAAATGGCAATGACTTAGCAGGACCCAACACTCTATTTTCTTGGATTATTTCTCGAACAATCTCTCTTACTGTGTAGAAAGACCCACCAACTTCCTTGTGCGTGAGCCTTAGAGAGGGGAAATTCCCATTGTTTAAACTCTGGTGCCTGCAAGGAAGTTTTTTTATGACGTATGCAAGATGCATATTTGTCTATGATAACTCGGCCGATGCCAGCAGAGAAAAGCTAAGAAGAAGATTATCTGAATAATGATCTCATATCACATGGTAAATCTATCGGCTGTTACTTTGCATTTCATAAATGATTAAGCTTTTCATAAGAACCCAATAATACATATTATAAAGATACCATAGGGCTTTCTAATCTTTGAGTTATAAATTATTTGACCCTAGTATGCCAGTGAAAACATCCCAAATGCACCCACGAAATTCTCTCCAGATCAAGAAACATGAACTCAATATCTAAACAAAACGAATTCTATGAAACATTCACCAAGCTCATTTACAACACGGTCAGAATCTATCTTCAAGCTGATTTGAATATGCAAGCATATGACACAAGCAGACATGTGAGCAACTTCTAGAATGATAGGCAAACAAAATTCTGTTATAAAATAGATGGGAACGAGGAATATCGGGATAAATTAGTGATGCAATATAAAAGTAGCAATTATATATGGACCATATAGAATTAATTAACAGGAAGAATTTAACTAAAGGGAATCATCATGCAAATTACTTCTTTATGAAGGATTGAACCATTTCCTTCCTCTCCTCCTTTGAACGCCGAACGCGAGCTTTCCTTCCCGCCGACTCATTGCTCTTGGCAAGGGCATATGTTTGGCGAGCCCAGCCACCCTTTATAGCATGCATGATCGAAACACACCCACCCCCTCTCAGCATGCACACCTGCATGTTGAAGGACTAAAATTAGAACGCCAAAACCATAGACAAAACAAATCACTTTGAATCTAGAGACTTTCATGAAATCAAACAGCCATGAACATTCCCAAATCCAAACAAAGCTGGGCAGCAATAATTTCATGAGTGAAACTATGCAACATCAAAAGATGGCTTCCCAGTAAATGAAACAATTATCATATGGGATAATCAAATTACATAGTTGACGAGACAAGTTTTCAAACTACATATATACCTCCATATCAAAAGTGCATATTGTTAGCAGATAGGGAACATCAAAAAATGATCTCAAAATTCAAAGAGAAAACAAAAAATACTAAATGATAATTGACATCCAAGCCCATTTTCTAAAAAAGAAATATAAGAAAAAGAAATGCATTCACACTCTCGTGCAGCCACACATACAAGTATAGAAAGAGAGAGAAAGAGCTATTTTTTTCTGGTTCCAAAAATAAGGAAAATAAATCTCGACCAAGGTAAATCATTGCGCAAAAGCCCAATTGCATAGCAATGCAAGATTTTCCAATACCAAATGCTGAACCTTAAACAATTCACACGACACTTTCTTCCTCTTCCCTACTTTAAAATCAAGCAGCGCAATAATTTAAGCCAATAACACCGTAAATCCTCACTACCAGCAAATCCCAGACAGAAAGTGGTGGAAAAACACTGATAAACATAATAGAAGGGAAAAACCAAAGAATTCAGATAACATGCAAGAGTTTCTAATTTAAAAAAAAAAAAAAGGATATATCGAGGGAGATGATACCTGATAACTGTTGAAGAGCGAGTCAGAGAGAGAAGAAAATGGGTATAGTATATAGATATGGGTTTTGGAGCGACTTAAAACCCTAAGCACTCGCTACTGTAATGTTTCAAACTGTAGACAGCAATATTTGTTTTCCAGCTAGTATTGTATGGTAAATTTAAGTGGATTCGGGGCGGACTACTTGATCCGAATTAACCAGGCTAAGCATAAAATAATTATTATGGACCAATTTTTCCGTAGGCCCAACATCGTTTTTCTTTTCTTTTAATTTTGTTAACAAAAGAAAAATTATTCTGTTGGAAATTGAAAGCCAAAACAAGTCAGAATTACTATCATCAATATGATTGCCCCTGTTGGGTTGCATTGGTGGGCCTATTCTATTGGGCTCACTCATATTTGAACAAGTTCAAAGAATGTGAATAGATCCGATTTAGTAATAATTTTTGTTAAACTTGCTATAAGGTATTTATAATTTGTTTATTTATTTTCATAAATTTTTTCATCTATGATTGAATATTATGAAAACAAATCAAATGCATATGTCAATCTAAGTAAAATGTTTTATTAGTTTACTCCTATATCTCAAAATGACAGCAAGGAGTTACAGAGTAGTCTCATGGAAGGCATTTTCCAGTAGCATCCACAAACCATTTCCAGCTTCTTCAAATTTTTATCCGTGATTGTATTCAGCAAATCAATTCTTCTTTAGGGACAAAATGTGAAACTTATTTCATTTTTGTTTGACATGCATAGAAACTTGATGCTAATATATTGGTGTTCCAAACGATGCAAAGATCCAATTAGTTGATTTATAAATGAACATATATTGGTTTAAAAAGATAGAGAAAAACAAAAGAATAATTTGTAAATTGGAATACAATTTGGTACAGTATTGATTTCCAATAGTTTTAATATTTCAACTTTGATTCGTAGGTTTAATAACCCAGATGGCTGAGATGTAGATGAGACCAAATGGCTCTTTCCGGTTCTAAATCAGTTCTAAACACATGGTTGCAACTGGTTTTAAAAGTTCATTACATTCAACTACAAACTTTTTCCAGACACAAAAAAAATATATATATATTAATTAGATTTTTTAATAATAATTCTTAATAGTTATTTATTATTTTTAAATAACTATAATTAAAATAATGGCACAAAAATATTAATTTGAAAAAAAATAATTTTATTGATATAATTAAAATATAATATAAATACAAAGTTGAGTTAATGGAATCAGCAGCACTTCTTCTTCCATGCCAAATACCAAAGCCTGGAATTAGCGATCAGGCTATACATAAAATGGTTGAACCAAACACCTTCCAACCTGTTGGTCTAATAAAAATTAGTATCATTTATATAGACCTGAGACTGCAAGTGCAAACCCAATTATTTTGATAAAAAATAACAAATTCTCACTTAACATGGATAGAAACCTGACAAGTAAATAGGTGATGATATGAAATTACCTGCCTCTATTACACAAGACATCATCCAACTTTTAAGTTAAAATAACATTAGCTGCTATGATCTGTTCTAAAACTATGAAATAAGACATTGGAAGAGAACCAGAATTATATCATTCTTATGAACAAAATTGCCTCTATATTGCTGAAAGAATGTACAATAATGAAAGAATACATGCTTTAGTACCTGGATCGAATAATTTGAATGGTGATAAAGAATTTCAATGAATGATGGATGTCATACTCCATGAGAATTGAAGTTTTCATCAATGACCTTGGATTCTAATAAGCTGCAATATCAGGGGAATCTATTTTTCTTCTCCCTCTATTTCACAAGTGTATATATTCAGTAGAAATGGGAAATGATGACTCAATTTGTAATGAATTATCTTCCACCTGTGAGTTTCTTCTCCATTTCTTTAAGTTGAGCAAAAATACAGTTCAGTAGCTTTGTTAGCTGTTAAGCATTCCAAAGTGATGGTTCATAGGATCTCGAGATTTATAAAGCTTCTTATCACCCAAGCGGTTTCTGTTCATATTTGTTTTTATATCTTAAATTGTGTTTCTCTTTCATTTTCCTCTTTTTATCCATCTTCTGCCTGTATCTTTCTTCCCTCTCTCTTTCGTAAATCCCTTGCCAATGCACTTCTCCAGTTAACGGCCACAACCATCTCTCCCTTGGATAGTCACCATCGTCTGCAGCCTCCGCAAGATCTTCATCTATAGCTTTCAATAATGTAAAATTGAAGTACTTTGCCCAGATAATTTCTTTTCGTAGTTCGACTGGGTGTTGCTCTTCTAAAGAACCATTTTGCGGATCTATGTAAACCATTTTTCGTGCACTGTGGTATGCCCAAACATTTACAAGGAGTTCTAATATCCGACAATAACAATGTTTTCCCTGTTGATTATTTAAACACGAAAAATTTAAAAATTGTTACATTTACAGTCTATTTAGAATCGCTATTTGAACTGCAGTTGAGAAAAACTTTGCTCGAAACATTTATAGGAATCCATCGAGAAAAGTGTTTAGGGTGAGTTTTAGCATGTACTAATGATAAAGCACCATAGTAGCTATACACACTTTCGAGCTGCTTTTTCCAATGACATCTAAAAGGGTGCTTTTTGAAAAGACAGTTCCAACTTGAATGCCAAACAGAATCTATATCATTCACTGTAGGATTAGAGCACCTTACCTCAAGCTCTGAGGAGCTCAACAAACAAAAGTTTGCTTGGCTAGAATCATTATGCAAGGCATCAAGGGAATCTACAAATATCCTGCAGTTCAAATATAAAAAGTCAACATACAGTTACTGGAAATTGTTTTAGATGAAAAATAAGACTCTTTAGGACAATCGGACTGACCGTGCAAACATAATGAACTCTAGAAAGGAAGGCGTAGGCATAACCCAACTATGCATGGCAGACCAGTAGCTTCCATCTCCTGGCATTGGGGGAAGGGCGTCAAGATGGGATGGTGGTAATGAATACATCCGCCGGAAGGCAGCTTCAAAAGCAGTCCTATATGGCATTGAAGAAGCCAAAAAGCAGTCAACTCTACAGCACATTTCATTTTCATCTAATACAACAAATGCTAATAAACTAGGAATACCATAAACTACAAAACATGTCTGAGGATAATGATTATACAGTATATAAATTTCCCCTGCCCTATAATTTTAGATTTTTTTGCAAATGCCTCCTGAAGCAGGTCAAAAAAGCTTTCACATTTATGACTTCAACAACAAAAAAACAGTAAACTCTCATATATCTGACTTCTAGTGGCATCTAAAAACTATACTTCCTTTGTTTTGGCATTAAACTGACTTAATATTGACAAGGCCAGACAGCAGAGGAGGCTATATATTCATAAAATTAACAACTGTAGCTCAATTGTAATTGTCAAATTTTAAAGCATGGATGAGACAGTATTTTGTACAAAATCATCGATGTCCACAACTTGCCACATAAGCAATAATGAGGCAATAAGACCTTCAATACAAATAAACATCTATTTAATATGATGTACCTGCAGTTTCCTCCATTTAAGACGTCACATATGGACCAAAATGTTAGGTCATTATTACTTCCTGTAATTCCAACATCCGCATCCAAGCGTGCCCAGAAGTACATTACATCTCCTCTAGTTCCTCTCTGTATCTTTTCCTCTAAAACCTTTTCAGCATTACTGGATAATGAAACCTGATACGATTTAAAAGAGGTCCACTGAGTCGCAATTTTGAAAATTCTAACACCCTCTTCAGCATGAGTAAAGGTAAGGTAAGGTCAGTGTTCTTAAAGCATAATGGTAAAGTGCATTGACTCTTTCTTGCCTTTGTTTGGGAGAGAAGAGTATTAATAACTGATGGGTTACTATACCATATGCCAATTTGGTGGGTTGCTACCAAACAGAGCACAAGGAACATGTGTGATACAATTTGGTGGGTTGAGTAATTTTTAATGATCCAAATTGAACTCCATCGTTGAAATTCAATGATGAGCCCATAACCACAGGTAAATTGGAAAGTAAAATACTACCAATTTTCAAAAAGGAAACAAAAAAATTCCACCAGCACAAAAGATACCTTCCTACCAGCAGCACGCCATGATTGAAACCCTATCCAAGGTCTCTTGTGTATATTATCCACCATGTTGGCAACAGAAAACATCCCTCCAATCTCACAGAGGATATTCCGGTAGAAAGCATCACTCAAGATGGGAAGCCGGGCAACTGCATCCACGTCATCTGATCTTGATCTCCGTGCTTTTGTTGACTAATAGATACAGATGTAGCATGTGTAAAAAAAAAAGGTTTTATTTACTGATAAAGTAGCCTGGCCAATTGTATTAAGAAATTGCCAAAACAGTAATAGAAATTGAGTATTTTAGATCTAAAAACAAAAACAAACCATAACACATATATTTCTCCCTTATTTTCTCAACATTTTTTATTTTTATCCAAAGAAGTGAACCACAGTTTAATCATACACCGGAGACAGTTCACAAACGCAAACACAGAAACTCAAACTAGTAATTACCAAAGTAACTATATTTAAATTTCAATATAAAAATTTCTTTCAACATATAACTTGAAAATTTCATTAAGAAATCAATATTTCAAAATAATACTATTTTATGATAAAACAAAATGGTTGAAAAAACATTTTACATTAGATGCCAGTAACTTCATTTATTTGAATGGAAAACAAAAGTTAAAATGGTTATACTTTTGAAATTTAAATTTCTAGAAATAAAAATATTTTTTCACTTACAAAAATAAATCTAAAAAGTATTTTGAATTCTCTTTTGGAACATATGAACATATATTTATGATTTGGTTACCCTCAGACAAAGCAGGCTAATTGCCCAAGCTGAGTTGATAGGTTTACCAATTACCAGCCAGTCCAGCAAATTCAGGTCAATTTCATAATGCTCTTATAACCAGAGGGAACTGGCCACTAGTTCCCAATAACATGGTCTGACCAGCCAGTTTAGTCTAGCATGGTTCCCAAAACATGGGAGGAGGCAATTTAATAAACGAACTACTCAAAAGCAGTGTTGTTAGAATCGTACTATTCAGGATACAAATCGTACGATTTGTATCAAATCTAAGATAAAACAAGGCGTATCTTAAGGGCGAATCGGATACCACCTTGAATCGGAAGCGAATCACACGAATTGGTGCCGAATTAGTATGAATCACATTGAATCAACAATTCGCATGAAATTTCAAAAATAAAATAAAATAAATTAAAATATGGGTCCAAACGCATGGAAACCTATTCCTAATAGGAGTAGAAGATTAAAATTAAGAACATATATGTGGAACTTTAAAAGATGCAAACATTCAACTCAAAAGTCAAAAACAATATTTTAAGAGAACAAACTGAACAGTACATGTTGCCAAAATTCACAAGAACAAGAGAAGAGAAAGATTTGACGGGGAAGAGAAACAATTTTCTTCTAAATTTAAAGGTATGCTTCTCCATCTTCAATTTTCTTTTCCTTTTCTTTTTCTTTTTCTTTTTCCCTTTGATTTTGTCTTTTATTTTTCTTCTTCTCTTCTTTGTCTTCGGGTCTCGGCTGAGTTTTTGCAGTCTCTTGTTTTGTAACTTTTGACTTTTTTATTGATTTTAAGCTTGAAACATAAGCTATATATCATATGGGCCATGGCTATATATTATTAATAATAAATAATATCTAAAATGTTATAGAATCATAATATATTAATATTATATTTAATATCTTTTGATAAAATTATTTGGATTTAGAATTTTAATTGATTCCGCGAATCTTACAATTCAATTCGATTCTCGATTCAAAAAATGAAGCTTCCCATTCACGATTCGATTCTTGATTTGACAATATCACTCAAAAGCAATAACTACAAGTTCTCGAGAAAATTATAAAGTAATATAGATCTCCTCAGAAAGCTGTAGTACAAACATACATTCGAAGGAGGGACATGCAATGTCGAACACATAGTAATGTTGCACATGAACATTCTAGACCATCTCTAATATGTCTAAGACATCAAATGATGTCCAATAAAAATTTTTAAGAGAAAAAAAAAAAGATGAACAGGCATGTCTTATGTGGTCATCTTTAATATTGTTTTCAGCTGCTGCATACTTATGAAACAAGATGCATAACAAAGAGAGACAAAACTGCAGAACACTCTCTGACACACACTACACAAGGAAAAGGTACTTTAATTTTCAAGCATATATGACAATTTGTAATTGGCATAAACATAAACACATTTTATAAATGGGTTTTCTTTGGTGTTCTTACTATTATGAATAATTCCTAACTTCCTATGGAGCTGTTTTTCAATATGTGCAGAAATGACTTCTAGTTATACAGCCCGATTTTAGTAAGAATGTTGGCTTGTATCTTAGTGCATTCATAGCAATAATTTAGGATTTTTTTTAGTTCTCTATATTTGTGGTTTTCTATTTTAGGATTGTATAGTCTTGTTTGTAACAGATTAACAGAAAAATTATCTTTTCTTCCTCCGTTGACAAAGAACATTGGTGTTTTTGATTCTGAATAAATTATATGTCAATATATTTTTAAATGCTTTGCATGTTAAGTTAATAAAATAAACACATAAACACACAAACACAAATTTCCTTTTCAGTATGTCATGCCCTTATTTTCAAACAATCAATCTGTTTTATGTCCGTGTGACAATGTCTCTGACCAAAAAGCATACAAGACAGAATAAGAAATATAATTAACATTGACAAAAAAAACCATAATGCATAAATAATATGTATATAGACAGAAGAAACTTACAAGACTTAATCCACGATATAAAGATCCATGGTGCAAAAATGGCCAGGCCCCTGCTCCATCATATATCTCATAAATGCATACTGATTGGCCAGTTCTCTCAAGCTCTCCCTCATCTCTTTCGTTTGCTTCAAACTTAAGTTTCTCAGATTTTCTAGCATTGCGGTACAAGTCATCCCAGACACCAGGGCTTTTATCCATCCTTTCTTGAAGCTGCAAATCAGTAAATAACTCTCCATTTTAGCACAGTGAAAGTTTGGAGTAACAAGGAAGTAGGCATTGACACATAGGACCTTAGATTGAACTGTACAACCAAGAAAATTGTGTACCTCCTCCATTTCTAGCCTCTCATATTCTTCAAAGCTATCTATTTCCCTTAAAATATCCCAATCTGATTCAGTTGGGAGATCTGGTACTAGAATTTCAGTTCCATTGGCAGAGATGTTAGTCGAATCAATAAGATTGGTCAGCTCTTCCTCAAGAAAATAAACTACACTAGATCCTCTGTGAGAAGAATCCCTCCCATCCATGTCCAACAAGTTGTCAGTTCCTTGGACCATTTCCTTCCTAAATAAGTTCCACTCCCATTCCTTCGGTTGAAGCTTGGATAAAGGACCTGGCAATAAGGCATCTGATGGAAAGCTGAGTAAATTCTGTAACAGCCTTCCATAACCAGTTATACATTCTGATACAAGCATGTTCCTAGCAAGCAGTCTTCCAGAGGAAGCAACAGTTTGAGCAAATCCAGAAAGTTTTCCATCTGATATTAAAAGAGAGAAAGCCCTCATCAAAGCTTCAGGGTTATGTTTTTGGAAAAGTAACCCATAAACTCTATCAATAACCTGTAATTGCAGCAAATGCTTCTTTAGTGTTTAAAAAATATGAAAAAAAAAAAAAGCAAAACAGAGAAATTCAGAGAAGCTAATTGTAATTTACCAAGAAACAATCAAAGACCAAAAGCTCTAATGAACTTACATATTTCTTCATTACAGGAACATCAGGAGCAACAACAGGAACTCCAAATGTCATTGCTCGAATGATTAAAGGAGGAAAACCTTGTTCATCTTGAGAAGAACCATAAATAACAATGTCCGCCATTAACAGTACACCATTGACATCACCATTCAAGCCATAGTGCCTCACAGAACCATGAAGAAGCCCCAAATGAGAAGCAACTCCCTATACAAAAGACATACATGAATTGACCATCATAAGATTAAACCTAGTCCAAAATGGAATTTTCAAACAGAAAAAGAAGTTCTTAATTTTGTTACTTCCATCTTTTGAGACTGATTTCAATAAATTTGTTCATTCCTAAGAATTTCTTTAGCAGTTCCTCTTAAAAAAAAAATCTTGAATGTTCATTGAGAAATTGAAAGTACAAACACAATATTTCAGAAGAAACCAGGTAGCAAGAACTAGAACTGATATGTTTTCATTATGAGAGTAAAACTCAGTTTTCATATGCTAATCTCTTATGAATTCATATCATGTACAAATTTTCAGCTCCTGCCCTTACCCAATCCCCATCCACCCCTCCCCACAACAAAAAAAAAAAAAAAAAAACACAGCCACCATACCACCACCTATCAATGAGAAATTTACAACTAGCTTTCATGAAAAGTTCACTGCTTCATCTGATAAAAGGAGACACCTTTAAGCGTGTAGAATGGAAAAACATAACAAAGCAGTTATCTACCTGCAAAGCATCACCATCAGTAGAATTACCACAGAGGAAAACAAATTTAACTGAATCCTCAGCATTATGTCTCCTTGCATATTTGACTAGTAGAGGTCCTAGGGAATGCATGGCCAATGCATAGTCCCATGACAGCTCATCATAAAAGAAAGAACTCCCAACAACTAGAACCACCACATCATCATCAGTGAATCCATTTTGTGCTCTTAGTTGATGCTTGGCATGCGTCTTACCATAGCTTTCAGCAGCCCACACATCCACTGGTGATCCAGGGATGACAAAGAAGTTTCCAGTGTCAAGCACACTATATAGCATCTATACAAGAAGGAACATAAACAAGATAAAATACAGCATAAGAAGTTAAGAACATATAATACAAGACTGACTAAAAAATAAAGAGTAATATCAAGCCATAATTACCGGCAGAGTGAAATCTGGAAATACAACAACATTGGCTCTCTTAAAATATCTTCTCCAATGAGACACAAGATACTCCCAGCCCATTTCCTTGTACACTGAAAGACGATTTGCAAGGGTATCTTCTTGGATTATCCATATAAGTGGCAGTGAACAAAAAGGCTCCTGCATGAGGCTGCATAAATATAAAACTCACTAATCACAGCATCTCAAACTAAAGCAACAGATATACAGACCTTCATGTTTACACAAAAACCTAGCAAGAGAAAGATACTGATGAAAGCACTTTCAAACAGTTGCACCTTAGTTTATCATCAAAATTTTCTGAACTCACTTCAGTTCACCTCTCCTTATGACTACCATTAAAATTTTGATAAAAAGAACAATCATATTTTATTGGAATATATAAGGTATGTAAAGTTCATAATTTCACAAATAAATGAAAGACTGCAAAATAGTTTCTTATCTCTTCATGCATAAAAATACCTTGATGCGCACACCCTAGATAATAGCAGGTTCTTACAGTAGAGAACATGACAGACAACCCAGGCACAGTGCATCAATCTGAGTCATTCTAAAGAACACAATACCTCGCTTTATGTCAGGTTATAGAAATTTTTTTATGAGTGAAGAATTAGAATTCCACATTTGCTAGTCTCTTGTGTTTCAATATAACATACAAAGCAAAAGTGTCCAAAGCATGTAAAATCAATGACATTTAACCTCATGAAATCTAATTTGTTTGAAAGCTATCCAAGAAAGTAGATTAGATATATTCACAAGAAAACCAAACACAAACCTTACCATTTATCTAATAATGAACTCTTGAGTAAAATTATAAGCCTCAGTTGGCTAAATAGAGAATCAAATCCACATACCTTAAAATGGCATCTTTGCCTTCAAGTGAATCAACAATAACTCCTTCAAAACTGTTATATGAACATGCTAATTAGCCATATCTAGGAATTTAATAAATAGAAATACTATCTTGAAAAACAAAAGTTCTTGTCACAGACATTTTTCTGAAACAAAAACCAAAAGGACAGATTAAGTTTAAGAAATACCATAATACATCAAAGAGAAACATACATTGACCAATCGATGCGGCCATATTCTTCTGGTTGTAAAATTGATATCTGACCACCAATTTGCTCCCACACTGATTGTGCTTTCCCACTCTCTATGGCATAAATCTGTCAAATGCATATAAGGTGCATAAGCTCTTCCAAACTAGCAGTTGAAACTACAGGAGTAAAATAACTGGTCCTCACTCCTTCCCTCCATTTTCATGCCATGATTCTTTTTGAAAGGGAGCTAACCAGTTAAAGTGATGAAATGACAAGTTTGTGTTTTAATTCACAAATATCAGACCAACCATATAGAAAATAGCTGGAGCTATTCACCTTAAGCACATAACCAAGTTTTTGCAGATTCTTCATCACAGTAACCAACATCAATGATTGTGGACCTATCTTCATGTCTCCTAAGATCTGCCAACCATGCAAACAAGCATCATTAACGTAAAGCATGTACAAACCACTTTTAAGAAAAATCAAAATATGTAAAGGCAAGCTTTTCATATGCAAGTATATAGCAGATGATCCAATGAACTCAACACTTTGTTTTTGAGTTCGACCATAGATTCCACGACGAAATCATTGAAAAAATGATAAATTACTGCATTGAAAAACATAAGCTGCTGCATTCTTGAATATTTCAGTACAAAAGACAAACAACAGAATGATTCAAATTCTTAGGACTTCAAATATCTCATAAATAAGAAAACAATACATCCATCACCACAACAAAGACTATGAATCAGGCCATTTTATAGTTAATATATTCCAACAGGTACCAAAGAACAAAGGCATGCTTTATTCTCCTCCTTAGCAGAGGTAATTACAGAAGAAAATCTTAGACACTGCCTTAAACTTCATCCACTAGAGAGCATGCTGAGTCAATGTGGATTAAAATTAGATTTGATCAACTTCTATGCTAAGTGGGAAACTAAGCATTTAAAAGATGAAGCTTGACCCAAGTTCAGCAATTATATTTCAAGGCAGTACCTCACAATTTGTTTCATTAGAAACTAATTCTCATTAATATAAAATCTGATCCTTTCATACAGAAAAAGGCACCAAATTCAAGGATAGTAATGCAATATATCTCTGGAGACAGCACTGTGGACCATACAAGACCTTCAAATCTGACCAACTAGCATGTATAGTGCTCAATTAAATGGAATTCTATGACATGTAGATTTTCCCAAATTTAATCACCTCTTATCTTTCAAAGATTCTATCCATGGTGACTCAGCATCTTCAACATCAAATCATATGCTCTTTATACTGTTTCTCAGTTAAATTTTTAGTTGGCCAGTAATGCTGGAAGTATGATAGTTAAGAGGTTTCTTCCTTATGTAAATATTTTTGCATAATGCCTTATTGAAAAAAAAAATGCATTCCCAGATGTTAACAAACCATTTGCATCCATTACCCCAAAATAGCATTGGAAGAATGACTGGCAGTCTTGGACAAGTACAGTATTTTCAAACAGCAGTGTTGTGTTTATTAGTTTCATAAATCTTAGAAGAGCAGATTGAACTTAAAAGACAACTTCATCCTGATTCTCTAGTACTTCAGATTTTCTTAAATGAGAAAGGAAAAAAAAGGGCGCAATGAGAATAGATCAATTCTTCAGGCTTGCCTTGAGGGCACATTGCTCTTCAACTCTCTTCCACCTTTGAAGTGCAACCTTCTGATTTTCAAGCATGGGTTTTCATTCAAAGTAATTCTCTAGACTAGCTTCCCAATCTAAATAATCCTCCGCATGTAATTTTTCATCAAAATTAGCAACTCAAATCTTCACCAATCAAATCAAGAGAGTGTAGCAACTGCTCTCCCTAAGGACAATACAAATACAAAGACCAATCTTCACTCTTTAAAATTCTGAATTGAAAGAGAAAATACAATATATAAACCAATTGTTGTTATCCCATTTATATACCGGTTAAGATAAATCCTAATTCTAGACTGAAACTATTCCTGATTAGTTAATTAACTTGGTTTATCAGAATAAGGAACTTAGATAAAGAATGAAAACTGAAAAACTTCCTAATTAATTAACCTACTTAATAGGAAACAAATCCTAAATGAAGAAGGAACTCAAGAACTTCCTAATTAACATACTTTATAGGAATTCTAAATAAAGATAGAAAACTAGAAAACTTCCTAATTTAACTTGGATGCTCCTGCATCATTTTTCATTTCCCTCGGGTTTTTACAAACAAACAGGATCCACTGCTTTCTAATTCTCTCAGATTTTCTCATTATGGAGCCTTTGTATAAATTAGAGCTTACATGCATATTTCACATCAAACTTCAATTTAAGAATGGCACTTGACAGAATACAACCTTTTGTGTACAATTCTGTCTCTCTTCCAGTTTATAGTCAAATAGTTTGCAACTTAGTCTAGATACAACCTTATCAATTCCATACCATATCATCAGCAAATTTTTATTTCTAAGCACGTGTATATAGTGGATTTTCTTCACTTACGCTAATTAAAAACTTCAATATCTTCTCAAAATATTCTCAATTCTCTAACAATCCTTGCTTCCACTATTAATTTCCTTCAGAATCCCATTGAGGAACAACACCGTTTAACTCAAAAATGAGTTTCCATAAGCAACACTATGGAGTCCAAATGTAGCCAAAACCAATTACATACAATGTCATGATTCAGATAAACCAATTCAAAACTAGGAATTAAAATAACTTACAATTGCGAGCCTCGGGGCCCGAAGCCCCACTCTAGCCCCTTGCAATCTGAGTTGATCAAGCCCATGACCCTCTGCAAGCTGCTCTGATCTTATCCCTGGAAAGAATTTCAAGGTGCTCCCGAACCTCAAATCCTCTCTAAACGATCTCCGGTCACTCCACCCCTTAGTAGAAAGTAATTCGGTGATCGAGCTTTGTAACACCATCGAAGCCAACGCAAAAGCAAAAGCAAAAACAGAAAAGGAAATCACAAAGTAACGCAAATAAACGCCTCTGAACGGAAACCAAAAATATGAACCCTTCCGATTACTTCTATTACTCTTGCGTCCGGAGGAGCGATCTAAAGGGGATATGGTGGCTCTGTTTTGATCATTGGAAGTATTGTTGGTGTTGCTATGCGCAGTGTTTCGCTTAAATCGCACTCTGTCTCGGATCGAGTGATAACCTTGGTCATTGTTGTTATTTCCATTGCCGCCATTAGTGCCACCATCGTTGGCAGATGTGGTGGCAGTGGTGGCGGTGGTGGTACCGGCTTCGTCGATTTCAGGAGGAATAGGACTTCGGCCCATAAGGGAGGGGATTTTCTCGGGAAAATGAGGGAAATTATTGAAGTGTTTAACCGGGAAAATTTGCGAGAGTGACCATAGAGCCTGCGCCTAAGTTGGTTCTTCTTTTGAGCTGTGTTCGTCGACTCGAATGAGAGTGATAAGAAAATAGATTTTTTTTTTTTTAATTAAAAAAGCTTTCGTTATTTATTTATTAAGTAATTTATAGTTGTGGCGTATGCGAGTGAACAGTGTTGACGCGCCAATTGGAGAAGTCCTACTAGCTACGGTAGGCCAGTTGCAATTGCCGTGGGGATAATATTGGAAACTTATGTTGAAACGAGATACTTTTGACTATATTTCGAGAAAAAACCAAAGTAGAAATAATTTTGAATATTTTTTAAAATAATGTTTGTGATTAATATTTCTCAGTTTGCGGTGCTAGTATTTTCTTCTACGTTTGTACAAGAGACATACGAATGAATTATGTACTTGTTCCGTTCTTAAATACTTATTATATTTAAAAAAATATTACATTACAAAATATTTATTATATTTATTATTTTAATGAATAATAATTTTTTTCTATTTATCTTTTATATATAATTAATAATTACTATTTTAATTCTTTTAAAATTTGGTACTTTGATATATTAAATTAAAGATAATATAACTTACTCAATAATTTATTATAATTTAAATAAATTTAATATTTTTTTAAGTGATGTGAAACTTCAAACGTGATAAATATTTGAAACAAATGGAATAAGTTACACTATCCCAAAACCATAAACTTGAACCATCCTTTTTTTTAGAAATTAAATTGTATATAAATATGGGATGTAGATTAATATGATTCTATATTTTTGTACAGAAAATCTAATAATGAATCATTTATATAAAGAATAGAAAACCACAATTTTAATTTGAAGTATCTGATTGAGTTAACAGAGCTTGATATTTATACCATTAACAATCGCTTGCTCCATTTAGTGGTTATTATAACCATTGTTTAATTCAATAGTATCTCTACAAGTCAAATGTGATTACCTTTAATTTTCTTTTTATCTGTATTTATTTCTGCATAATTATCCAAATAACAAAAGACACGTTACACAAATCACTATAATGATGACAACGATTCATAATTAGATTTGAGAATAAAATCTCAAGATATATGCAACAATATATCCTCAATATTTGCGCAACAATAACTTATATTTGTGTATAAATCTAAGACTTCCTCTCTCTTTCTCTCTTTTCTCTCTAATTTTCTAATCCTGGTTTTAGTTTGAGGCATTGGCTATTTATCAGCAGTAGCTCCTAACTCTTATCATCTCTTTCGCTTTACTTTCTTTTGCTTTTAATCTTCTTCCATTTCAATAAACTCATATCTATTTTTTCTATAACAAATTTATCTTTTCTGTTTTGTTATTCTTGGTTGTTGGTTGTTTCCATACTCGGAGTTTTTTTGTCCTTTTTTTGTAAGGGTAGTCTCTTCTTTGTGAGCGTTTGTTACTTAATAAAACTATTAATTTTATTTGTTTGGAGACCTTAGATCTTGATTTATAGGTGTGGATTTTCGATTGATGGGACTTGGTAGTGTGGGGCGTTCCTTTATTAATGCTATTGACGCATAAGGGCGGAAACTTATATGCAATTGTCAGATGTTGCAAATTATTGAAAAAATAATCAATTATAGAAGATCTCGACAAGTTATTATTTTAATGTCTAAATCAATTAATAGACTAGTTGCTGCTATAAAGATTTATATATTTTATCAAGATCAACTCCAAACGGATAGATCTAATATTATACTTTTTACTTTTAGTTTCATTATTCAAAAGGATATAAATTCATTTGATTCGTTAAAAAATCAACGAACTCTATTAAATACTAATAGTAAAGTTCAATATTCGATCTATATTTTTATTTGTAATTCTTGATATTATTATTAATGAATTACAATTTTAAAAAAATTGTATATGATTGAGGATTATTTGTAAAAAGAAAAAAGAAAAAAAAATAACTTACCTCTGATAAGAATTCACTGGTGGCCATTCATGAACGAAGAAAAAAAAGATTTTAGGTTTTAGATTTTGAGAGAGAGAGATAAATCGAACCATCTTGATGGATGTCGAGACTATAAAAAATAATTTATGCTCTCTTAAATTTATGTGATTTGTAGAAATAATGAGAAGGGTCGAATCCTTTAAACTAATTCAATCTGATTTTTGATTGTATGCCATAAGATCAAAAAATAAAAATAAAAAGGGTGTAGTTTGTCAAGTATAGTAATCACTAAGCAATTAAAATAATTAGAATGCAATAAAATTAATGATTAAAATTAATGAAAAAAAATTAAGTCAAACGTAATTCATAATACGAACTCCCCTCGATTGATCATTAATACTGAGATAGTTCAATAATTCAAAAGACCGATAGATTATAAGATTAAATAAATAAGCATTGAAATAGTTCATAATTAGCAAACAATCCTAAACAAACGATAAAATTTAATTTGCTAACAGCAATAAAAATCAGAAAGACCTTATCCTATTTAATAAACTAACTTAACAAGCAAAGTTCATTTAAAATAGATTGTGAGTTTTTATAATATAATCTAAAAGCCTAATTACAATTAAATTATATTAACTGCTACTTTAATCAATTCAATTAAACAATACGAATCTAATTTCACTAATAGTTATATGGATTCCTATTAAGTTGAACAATAGGCCCTATTGAACAAATAATAAGAACATAAGAGATGGAATTTATCATCAAATTCAGAAAAAATACAAAGATCAATCAAAATTAAAGAAGAAGAATATTGCATTAGGATCTCATAATCATTGAGGAGTTTCTACATGAAATCAATCTTTGATTGAAACAACATAATTAGCCACACATGGCCACGGAGTAAACAAAAAGAAAAATAAATTCTAAAATATTGTTATTTCTAAGATGAAAAGAGATAATCTCCTCAACAAATTTAAGGACCTATTTATAATAAGGAAAAGAAATTCTAAGGAAATAAATATTTTTAAAAATTTTAATAATTAAATATTTAAATTTGAGTATCTATTCTAATCCTCCAAATAGTGGATTAGCTATTTTTCAACGATTTCCTTCTACCCTGCTAAGTATCTCAATCTGAATAGCTCTAGATATGCCTCCATTAAACTTGTCAGAGCGTAGCTTAAAAACTTTCGGAGGGTTTTGGACTTGTTTTGGATGTGCTCTCCATAGATGTTTGCCCATACTTAATTTGAAAACTTTCATGAACATCCTAGAAATTTAACTTCAACTTGATTTGTTTCGTCAAAACTCTAAGAATCAGTTTCTAAAATTCATTTTCAAATGAATTCAGCAAAATCTGTAGAAAATATAAAAACCAAATGGAATTCTATTTTAAACAAAAATATATCTATGGATGATATTTAAATAAAAAATATTTTATGATAAATTGACTATTTATCACATCTTTTGCCATAAGCATAAATTAGGCCTCTATGACCATGTGCCCCTTGTATATCCTCAATTAATGAAAAGGCAAGTATCTGCCCCACCTTGACCTCTAACCAGGATTAGTGGTTAATCGAAGTCCAACACAACATCTTTCAATCAAGTGTTTTGTCATGGGAATGCCAGGGAAAAGGAAGGCAAATCAAGTTTTAATTTACCAAATTGTCCCATGATTTGCAATTAAGAGAGTACTAATGAGATATTAAAGCTAAGATGTGATATTTGGCCCAAGGAATAAGTATTTTAATAGCATCATACTTGAAGGCAACCGACATTGAAATTAAAAAATTATTTAATTTTAAAACTACAATTATAATGTTCAGGAAAATTAAATAATTCAAAAGGTATTTCGAGCCAATAGACCCCTCGTGTACTAGATAATTTAAGTAAAAGGATTTCATCAAAACATCAATATATAACACTAACACCATAAAATCAAATATCCAAATGACCATAAAACTAAAATCGCAAGTCCATACTCAAACAAAATATGCGAGCACACCCAAACATTTCTTGGGCTGAGAAATGTTACTGAAACTAGCAAACCTAAAAACCCATGTACACCATAGCTGTCCACAAATACCAGAAAAAGCCAAACCAGCAGAAACCAAGTACAGCCTAATGTTTTTTGATTGTAACTTATGAAAATGCGATTTAGGACACAGAAGAAGTCCAAGAGCACTGGAACCACATCTATAACCAATCAATTACTCCCCAGCTTTTTTTTTTTTCCTTTTTTGGTAATACAATTACTTCGCTTTTCAATTTCAGGGTTTTAACGTTCCATATTTTTTGTTTTTAGGTTTAATTTTCTACATTAACAATATCTCTAAAAATTGAGTCTTTACTGCTAATAACAGAGTTTTCTGCAAAAATTGAGCTTTGCATCCAAATGGTTTATTATATGATCTAATTCATAACTATGTTACAGGTAGAAAACGATTCTTTATAACTTAATCCACTGACGCAGATTGAAGCCAGCATTGATCTCCCTGCAAGTAAAATGGCGTTGCAACACGTAATGCATTCTTAGTTCTTTTAAACTTTGACAGCCTTTTCGTACCAGATTTTTGTACACGTGTTGAGACTTGCGACCAAACCATTAGGAATTGAGACCAACCAAAATGATTCAGTCATATCCAATTGCTTCTGTAACTTCATATTCAATCTATATGGCTTATGCATTGCTGTAGATTAGGAATTTAATGAATGCCTAGAAATTCTCGTGTTCGTATCTTCAATGAGGTGCCGTTAAATAACATATAAAAAGAACCATTACTGAACAGAAGTTTATAAGTCCATATAAACATTTTACTGATTCGAATTACACGAACAAATTTATTTCATTATTGTCTAATTTACAAACAAGTTTTTGTCATCATTGTTTGAAATTGAATATTCAATGAACTTTTAAAAAAACTTAACATAGGACCCCTAAGTGCCACTCCAAGCTCATGGGAAAAGTTCATAGACAGAGAATCACTCTTTATTGATATTTTATTACCTTTTGCAAACAATAATTTTCATGATCAATACAATAAGGTGAGGAAACTTGCTGATGTAACATCTGGTTACATCTTTACGTCCAGACCTGTATACATATTCATATCATTTTACTCCAACTCAGGATAAGTTTCGAGAAATCGTCTTATTTTCAACTGTTCATCCTTTGTTATAACTGGATTATCACCAGTCAACCTGCTTCGCACTGCCGAGTTAATAATGTCCGCATCATCACTCACAACCTGGATCAAAAGTAGAAAAAAGTGCACCAAAATAACACTTTGTTCAGAAATGCAACATATGAGCACTCAACATAGGCTCCAATATTGATTACAAGACTTAAGAGGCAACTAAGGTGGATTTATAAATGCAGGTACATCTAGACTGATAAACCACTAAATCTTTGTATGAGGGAAAATATAAATATTGAGGACAAATAGCATACTTATAAAAATAAAAGGTTTTTTCTTATTTATAAAATCCATATAATATAATACAATAAAACTCTCTATATTTGAAGTTACAGAAAAGTCAGAGAGGGTACCTAAACCTGGATAACTCACTTATGGTTGGCAGGTGGGTTTTCCCTTTGGGTTCACAGCCAGACAGGTTCCCCATTAGAACAGGGCAAAACAGACATCTCTAAGTGGAAGTAGTTCAATGTTGGTTTTATAGAAAGCAGCAATCTTGCCAAAACTCATGTTACCTAAGTATTTTGTAACATTTGTCAGCTTTGAAAATTGGCAAACTGCTCAATTTATTTGACTAATTGCATTTTGTAGAACCTAGCTAATCCTGAAATAATATTTGTAGGCCAAAAATAAAAGAGAGAGAAAGAATCCAATAAATAAATAAATAAAATAAAGGCACCTAGTTCTTATCCATCAGAAAAACAGAGACAACTTTTCTCTTTAAAACTACCAAAGCAAATAATAATTGAAGAAAGGTAAAGGGATTGGAAACTGAATTTTACTTGTACATAATTGTTGACATGCCCATCTTTGTTTGGGGAGGTCGTAAGCTCATGTTCGTTACACGTCCATTCACCATCAACTATGTATTTGTATTCATAGCATCCTTCCTGTTGGATCAAGAGTGAATTCCTTTCATGTTATTTATTTCATATACAAAAGATCATAAAAACTTAAAATATCTATATTCGTATGAAAGTCCATCTCTGTGACTTGTAAGCATACTTCAGATATCCTCACTGATTTGGGCAGATCACATGGCATCTAAGGAGTTCTTAATTAGTCCATCTTGGTATTTTATTTGCTTTCTTTTCTTAGAGAAGTTTACTCTCATATTACAAATATATATGGCCATGATAAAAACATATGAACAATTCCTTTTATCAAAGTTAATACAAGATCATGCAATTGAAAGATTCTACAAAAAAGTAGCGCTAAAAACAAGAACTTGATGTTAGAAGCATGAAACCTCTGATATTAGAGACTGGGTCCAAAAGTTCATAGGAAAGGTGCAACTAAAGGGAAATGCCAGGAAGCCAATTGCAAACATAGAAAATTTTGAATAGAAAGAATGCAGAACCATTGTGTAGAGCAGAAGATGTGAAACATAAAGGAAAAGTGCAGCCAAAAGAATAAAAGAAGAAAAAGTGAAACTTAAAGGCAATTTCTTCCTTGAAAATTTGCAGCTTGCAGATGAGCTATTCTTATTCATAAGAAAAGGAAAAACAGAAAAAATTAGAAAAAAAAAAAAAGACCTACCAGCAATTCTCTTTTGAGAGTCCACAAACTGTTTTCCTCGTCCAATTTTAAAGGCATTCTCTGGGAAATAAGGAAAATAATTAATATGAAAAAGAATAATAGAATGGTTGAGGATTTGAAGGACAAAGAAAACAAGCATCTATCTTATTCAGAAGGATATCCTATTCCTACATCAGCATTCTAATTTCTTTATCCAGTAAATTTTTTTTTTTAAAAAAAAAAAGGGTTTACTTTCCATGTGAAAAAGTAGGTCTAAACCAACAAATCAATCCTTGCAAAATAAAAATAAACAATCCTCATCATGATACAAAATTGTGATAATTAAACATGATCTATTATTCCCTCGGCTCATATGGATTGATATTCCGAATCACATTAGGCAAAACAACTGCATCAATGTTTGTATCTCTCCCAAAACAATCTTCCTCATCTTCCAGCCAATAAATAGCAAGGAAGTATGAAATGCTTGAGCTGGAGATTTCAGATTTTAAACAACATACAACTGTAATTTATGCAGCCACTGTGCAGGCACTCCACTCATTCTAACTCACCCTCAAAGACACCACAGAAGTTACCGATAGTTACTAGTTAATGGATTCTAGGTTGAGGAGGTTAACTGTGCTGGAACTTTCATCAACAATCCTTAATCTTGAGCATCTGATTTCAATAAGCAAGGATGAAGAAATAAATTATTTCTACATGACAAATCCAAAAGCAGAAGGCTGAACACAGCTTCAAGTGGTGTGATTGAAAATAAAATGTTTATCAGAGATAACGGATGGGAAATGTCTGGATGTTATAAACATCAGATATTTCTGATGTCCAAGTTTTATACATTCAATTAAAAGCTGTGATATACATGCAAATGCCTTGTATGTATACTTGTTTATTTAAGGAAAGTATGTCCCACGGAAGTGCACCTTCACATGCATTTCATGTCTAATGCGAAAATTCATTCTGCACAGGGATAGCTGAGAGACCTGCCCGACACATCTACAGCTTTCTCATAGTTTCATCATTACTTATTTGTCCAACTAGCCAGACAGAACAATCAATTTCTTTGAACTGGAGCATCACCACTTGGTTGGACATATGGAACCACATGCTTTCTTACAAGCAGCATTTGTGAAACATGCAGGACATCCACTAGAGTGGCATTCAACTTTAACAAATATTATTATTTTAAATTTATCATATGTCAAACACGCAAATATATGTCTATACCATGCAACACAAGAAAAGCTCTCATACGCAGAAAATACAGGAAATCAAGGTCTTTATATGGAAGCTCATATGACATCTTGTGTTACTGAAGCAGTAACTTTGCTGTCTCATGTCCAAGCAGGATCAATAGCATCCATACTTATCAGAGACAAGTTCACAAACTATTCTAACAATGCCATATTAAGTCACCCAGAAAGTGAATTCATACAGCAATATTACCTGGCCCCATCCAATATCAAGCCCAGAAACTTCCACTGTAGAGCAGTTGTCATCTTTCCATGTCAGAGTAACAAGCTTCTTTCTGTGACCTGTAAGCTTTTAATACGAGAAATGCGATAAATCAGTTTGTATTGTGTAAAAATCACAAGGCGGAAAAGGTTACATCATAAAGCTTGCAACTCTAGGAGAACAAAGCAGTTAGATGAAATCATCAAGTCACTTCTCGTACTAAACGTGTTTTTTTTTTTTCTTTTTTTTGGCCATAGAGAACTCCCATAATTGATCAGTCGCTGAATAGGCCACATGGATCTCTCTAAATCCATCAGCATTTGCTTTTGCACTGGCTCTCATTTCTTATTCTTGAACCAACTCAGTTATGCACCCATAACAAATGAAACTATTGGAAGTATCAAAATGGGCAAAATAGTGAACAAACAACAAATATATAGCATTTTGCCCGGAAAATAAAGTTACATAAAAAAATGACTAGGAATTACGGTTATTTATTGAAATACTTTTAGGAAAATGAGGCTTATTTTTCTATGAAAATTTCATGAAAAAATAAGATTAAGATAGATTTTTCATCCTCCATGTGAAGGAATATCCATTTGTCCCAAGTCTCATAGATTATCCACTAAGTTGCCTCCATCTCCACTGCTCAAATTCTTTCAGAAGAAACTTGCTTAAGAAACATTAAAATAGTTATGTTCTGCAAGACATTTTCCTTAAGCTTTGCTAACTCCCCCATAATTAGCCAAATGAAGAATTAGAACACGAGGAAAAATGTGAATCACAATTTCCTAACTACTGTGTGATGTACGAAACCTACTTGTCTCAAAGCCACTGAATGGAACAGCAAATTATAATGTAATACATGTGTAACTGGTGAAGTTTGGCTGCAATTTAAATATAAAGGCCCTTTCAGACACCTCACCTAACAAATAATGCAGTTCAAGTATGGTACGTGCAGCTGATTAAAAACAATCACTATTATAAGCTGTATAAAGGTTTTCATTTTCTCTTTTAGAAAAGGTCAAATCATGAAAGTCATTCAAATGAACAAAGCGAGAGAGAGATCAAATGTGCAAAAGGACAACAACATTCAAGGATTTCACAACTCACTATGTCAGCACTCGCACTTTTTATAGCATCGATCTTAGGGAAGCATGGGCGCTTGCTCTGCAAGAATAAAATAAATAATAATAAGCTAATTAAGATGCCAATTAGCTTCTCTGTACAATAGTTCTCTCATTTAATTGACTCAATCTCTTCGTCACTATCTTCATATACCAAGTCATGAATACAAGATCTGACACTGAACAGGAATACAAATAAGAGGTCCACAGTATATATAATTGTTTCAACATGTGCCTGTATTCTGCACATATGAACATGCACAAATGGTAACTCTGGCAATAGTTTATTATATAATCTCATCCAAATTTAAAACCGGTATAATATGTGAACTGATATCTCAATTAGTAAGCAAGAAAAGAACGACAACCACCACATAAGCTGCCATCACCAAAGTTAGAACATTGTTTTAAATACTGGACATTTTGACATCAACAAGATTTCAGAGTGTTCTGAAATAGTGTATCTCACATTGCAAATTGAAGTATGCAACCAACACCAATTATTGCAAGCTTAATTACAGAGCACACAAAACTTTATTGAACAAGATGTTACAATAAATTTAATTAGAAATCATCTGCTTCAGAGTAACATTTAGTCTTAAAATCTAATATTCACAGATATTTGCAATAGCTTTAGGATGTTACCAATACATTATACAAGTCACCTTCATCGAAGTTAAAAACTAGGTTAAAGGAAAGAAATAAAAAGTTACCAGAAGCAAATCATGAGCATCACCAAGTTTGTAGCCCTGAACCCAGAACATGTATGCCACCTGTAATTCATAACAAACACTCAGTCCATTATCAAGGAGAGATGAATCAACTATGTCATGAAAAAGTTAGAACATGTGAAATTTAACCTTATGGCACTCATATAAGACCTAAAAGATGGTCATAAGGAGCAAGTAATGAAAAGATATTGGTTAAAAGTGTTAGGCAAAACTACAACATTTTTCACAAAGAAAACTGAAATGCATACCGCAACAGCTGGAGCTCTTCCTAGTCCAGCTGTACAATGTATATATGTCACACCTCCATTTCGGTTTATTGCTTTGTACAATTTACTAACCACTGCCGGAAGCCGTATCCGTAAATCAAATGCATCAAAGTCCCTGCCACATCCAATATTAATTAGTGCATTAGAAGTCCTGTATCAAGTAAAAAATTGCACTCTACAGAAAAAGAGATGCACATGTATCTGTGCACACACCACCATTGTGCTCTTTAGCATGGTAACTTAAATTAATTGATCAGAAATTCAGCTGAGTAGGAAGAATAATTTAAATATTAATTTCGCAATAAAACAAAGGAATTGAAGGAAAAACAATGAACACTAGAACTTAATAAGACCAAAAAGGTGGAAAAAAGTTTTAACTGTAGAAATGAGTTTACCATCTGCCAATTTTTTCCGTTGCTTATTGATTTAGTTAAGTGGTTGTGGAAACACTTAAAGAAGAATATCACAATAGGAATGAAAAACACCATTTTGTCATGACTTGCCTTATCTCTGCACGCAAATGTTGAATGTCACTGCATTTCTCGGCATATTCTCGAATGGCATTAATATCTAGCCCAAAATATCTGGGTATAATAGTAAAGGTATACTATTTTGTCACATGCTAAAAATTCTTGACGACTCAAATTTCCTCAAATTTCCAACAGTTACACATCAACCAAACAGAGACCATATAAAAGGAAGCAAACTTAGAGTTCTTTTTTCTTTTTTGGCAAGTCTAATCTCAAATGGAACTTAAAGACCGTCATTTGGGATACTCCAAGTCTGGGTCCTGCTGCAAGCAATATATGGTTTTGACTCCTACTTCTCGAAGCTTGTCAACATCTTCAGGAGTCTAGCAATTGGGAAATGAGAATAAGAAATCAAAATAGAAAAATACAAGATAATCATGAGAGAAAAGATTAATTCATAATTTATTTGAAAAATAATCACCTGCAGGCATGATCCTACAATTAAATCTGGAGAAATGAAGTTGTAGTTCATTCCCAGTTCATGTCTATAGGTCAAAACTGTACTAAAACACAATAGGACAAATGATTAGTAGTGTTAAAGATGAAAAAAAAAGTGATACATTTCAAATGAGAAGTCTTGAAAAGCCTAACTATCAACTTAAACCATATATATATATAAATATTTATATATATATATATATATATATATATATATATATATATTACATTAATCTCATGCATTTGTTGACACAGAAAAAAAAACCATGAAGGCCTGAATATTATCCCCTCTATCAAACAGTAACCTTTCTTTGATCACATGAAACATTCACAGAACCACAAGCATTAAAAAAAATTTATTCAGATGCATACCCCCAGAGTAGAACACATTTGATCCACCAATTCCTCGTATTTAAAAAGGGACCGAGGCAGTTTCGGACTTACCAGCACCCATAGCCTCTGTCATGTTATGGCTATATGTCTCAGATTTTTCCATGTCCTCCTTCAGATCAGCACTAGCTGAAGAACTAGAAATTGCCTACAAACGACAACATCAAATAATCTTTTCTTAAGATGCAGATTTATTGAAGTGGAACGGCCATTAATTTATTCAAATAAATTTTTTCGCAAAAAAAAAAAGAAACAGAAAAAAAAAACAGCTGCTTTAATTACCATAATTGCCTACCAACTGATCAAAACAAACTTGTAATCATGTAGGATTTCCAATTATGGCAGCATCTATATAACCATTTTTTTTTCATTAAAACAATCAACAGACCAGTTAACAGAATTAGCACTCTTATGTCAAATCTAGTGCATAAAAATCTAGTTGGTTGATTATGATGGAAAATTTAAAGAAACATAAACATTTTCTAAGAAAAGGTTATGGAATAGAACAATATATTCCAGAAAATCTAATAAAGTAAGATATTTACTGAAAAGAGAATAATGGGGGAAAAAGTTAACTACTTCAGAGTATCTAGTTTTCACTGCTTGAAAATAATAGCACATAATCCATCTAAAAAAAAGTGAGAAATGAGAATCAAACAACAGAGATAGAAATTCCAAAACAAATTCAAAATCTGCAGATTCTTCAAAAGCTACCTTTACAGCCATGCTTCGATACAGATCA
Source organism: Jatropha multifida (assembly GCA_948099535.1). Lineage (NCBI taxonomy): Eukaryota > Viridiplantae > Streptophyta > Magnoliopsida > Malpighiales > Euphorbiaceae > Jatropha > Jatropha multifida. The sequence goes on along the minus strand of CANUEX010151591.1, from coordinate 31,106 downwards.
TTAAAATTCTTCATTGCCTGCGTTAAATCAGTAATCAACTTTTGAATAAATCTAAATAAAAGCAAATGTATATACACATAAAAATACAAGAATTGAATAAAAATTAGGGTAAGAGGATATCACCACCATATTAACAGGAACAAAAAAAGGAGGAGGAGGAGAAGAAAGCTTTGTTTGGTGCCCTTTGAAGCCTTGCAGAGGCAAAGCAGAGGATCTGAAATTCCAAAAATAAATTACACACAGTTGTTCAAATTTAAGGAAGAATAAACAAATTATGAGGATATAATTATAATGACCTTGGGAAATAATGAAGGCAATTCATCTGAAGAAGAAAAAGCAGAGAGGAGTGAAAAATATCTGAGAAAGTACTTTTCGAGTGATTTGATTCTTTGTTTCTTTTTATTTTTTCTGGGAAGAGTGGGGTTTATATAGTTTTAGTGGGATGGGGATATAAAGGGGATCGCTTTTTGAAAGATTCTCCAAAATGCCATAATAGGAAAATTGCGGAGCATACTTACTAAAAGTGGGGCCCGCTGCACGGGATATTGAAGTTACGCACGTGAATTTTGGATCGGACTTTATTGAACCCGGAAATTAATGCAAAACTGGTCGGATTCATTCAATGGACGGAACGCGGAACTTCTATTTTATTTGTGGCTTAATTGGTTTTGATTGTTAAGTGCATCTCAGCATCTATGCGTCCATCTGTCCATATATATATATATATAATTCTAGAGTAAAAAATATATTAATCTATCTATATATTTATATCTATACATGAGTAAAAAATGTATTAAAAAAACTAACGTAGTGCTCTCTCTATTCAATATTTTTATATTTTTTTCACGAATTTTTGAGTTTTATACATTTTTCTTGAGTTTTCTATAGGTAGATAATTGCTTAGAAAAAGAAATTTTAATATTCAATATACGTAAATAGATAATTGGTCAATATAATAAAATATAGTATCTTTTTAGTATTTAAAATAAATTTTTTACTTAAGAATTATCTTTGGAATTCGAAAGTTAAAATAAAGAAAATAATTTGAAGTTGATTTGAATTGAAATTTTAAAATTTATTTAAAATTTTTTAATTTCTCTTTAATCTAAATAAAACTAATCAATATGGAATTATATTAACACCAAACTTTCATTCTTCTCTCTCTCTCTCTCTCTCTATAGCAAAAAACTGAATGTTGAAAGGATGTTTTATTTTTATGTCCACGCCTCATAGATCTAACTAATAGTTAGGGTATTGGCTAATTTTATTTAATTTAATTTTTTATATGTTTTTTTTTCTAACAATTAAGATAAACAAATAAATAAATCTATCTATTATAAAGTTTAATACATATTTACATGTAAAAAGTTTATTTAGTATAGTTGAAATTAAATACCTAATTATTCAAAACTTTAATTTTATTATCTAAATATAAAAATTAATCACAAGCCACCAATAATTTTATTTTAAAAAAATTAATATTTCTCTTAAAATAATTAAGGTGCTTAAAAAATATTAATATTTAAATTTTGAAGATGTTACATGTTCTATGAAACAATATATGTTAAAAACATTAATATATGATAAAAAAGACTACCAATGTGCGATTTTTTATTTAATTTAATTTAACTTTTTCATGTAGATATTTTCTTTTTAATAACGGACAGAGATTTGATTAAAGTTTAGACATATTGTCAGATTATATTTAACAATTAGATTATGTACGTTTATAAAATTGTAGCTTCAAGTGTGAAGATTTAATAATATTTAAAAATATTTTATAAAGAATGATTTTTTATAGGATTATAAAATAATAGTTGTAAGGCTACTATTTTGTAATATTTTATACTTTTTTTCTTTTTATAAAAGTTGCCATAGGTCTATTGACTATTTATGCGAACAGATCTTATAATCAATATATTTTATAATATTTTTTTAAATATTTTATAAAAATATTTATTCTTTCATAAAATGAATGTATACAAAATAACATATTTAAATAACCAATATTTTGTAAAATTTCTAATAGTTAAAATATTATATATATATATTTTTTTTTAATTCAAGTAAAACCAAGTAAACTTGATTTTTCTTGAAGGTATCATAGCAAGTACCCTGAACTAAGTATTGCCGGCCGGCTACATCTTCTAGTTATTGGGCAACTGATCATCATGAAACAGCAAGTCCACCTCCAGCGAGTTGCTCAAAGTCAAAGTGGTTTTTTTTAACCTTTCTTTTTTGCTTCCAGATTTTAAGAAAGAAAAAGGGATTTCTTGGAACAAGATCGCTCTTCTTCTTTGTTCGATTTTTCTTTTTTAAAAAAATTTTTGGGTTTTGGAATTGCTATAGAGAGGAGTTGAGGCGTCTGATTGAATGGGACTTTGTGTAAGCAATGGAATCAAGGGTTATACTCGTAGTACAGGTACCCATTTATTCTTTTATGTTGTAGTGTTTAAGTTTTTATGTGTTTTCACAATTAGCTGTTACTGGCTGTCCTAGATTGAGATTGAAATCAGTCGCTTTCTTCTTAATTTTTACCCTAAAGATGCTTGAGCTGTTCTTTTTGTCTTTCCCTCGGTATTAGTCACTCTATATGTTTGCTGTCGCTATGGCTTTCACGAATACACTTAATGTTCTTGGCAAGAAATTTAAATTTTTAGATGTATCGTTCCTTTTTGTAAATTTCAAGATAAATTTCTAAGGTATGTATTTCTATAGTTGATTATTTGATAATTTCCCTCGGATTCAATCATAATTTGTGAAAATTTGTCAGTCTTTGGTGATGATTTAGAGCATTGGTGTCTGAGGAAAAGTCTGTTTATATAATTTAAATTATGAAGATATTCTTTGAGATTATGTATCATATTGATATTGTGCTCTTCAGGACGTATTTGACAAAAAATTATTATTCTAGTATGAGAGTTAGTAATTAGGCAATGAGATGGACAATATTTTTAGAATTTCCTTTTAGACAATTTTTATTTCATTAATTTATCGTCTTGTAGAATTGAATTCAAGAAATGTCAGAAGAGATGGGAAGAATCTCGGTTTTGAGTTTGAGATATTGCAGTCACCAAGTTTAAAGAATTTTAGCTTCAGTGAACTGAAGATTGCCACTAGGAACTTCCGATCAGATGGTGTACTGGGTGAAGATGCTTTGGGGCCAGTTTTCAAAGGGTGGATTGATGACATGGTGATTGCTGTGAAGAGGCGTAACCATGAAAGCTTCCTGGGTCAGGAGGAATGGTTGGTCAGTTTTATGGTTTCAATTTCTTAATGTTTTTTCCAGCTATTTATGATAAATTTTTCTTTTCAATTCAGGGGCCTATTTATTCGGTTGAGGTCCCTAATTAGAGGGAGTTCATTCTTCTCTCAATTAGGGGGAATTTGGCAATACAAGATATAAATGAAATGTGAATCTAGTTCTTCTCATGTACTTTAAATGCCTAGCTATCTTTACACCGATAGGAGTGCTCAATCCATAGAAATAGCCATTGCCTATTGGGAATTTAGGATATCTAAAAAGTTCATAATATTTGGTATCAGTAAAATGATTACATTTTAGACGCCTTTTCATGCCCGTTGTGTTTAAATTTTAAAAGATTGAGATGAGCTAAAAATAGTTGATTGTAGTGTTCTTTGGACATGAAGGTGGAGATCAACTATCTTGGAAAATTGGAGCATCCTAATCTTGTTAAGTTGATTGGTTACTGCTTTGAGGCTGACCATCAGCTTTTGGTTTATGAGTTTATGTCTTGTGGCAGCATGGAAAATCATTTATTCAGGAGTGAGTTCCATGTTATCTTATTTATATTAACTCGACTACTGCTTTTAGTTTTTATGCATAAACATGCTCAAACATTAAGCAAATCTTGATATATGGGGGTCTAAGCTACTAGCTTGGGACATTCGCATGAAAGTTGCTCTTGGTGCTGCAAAGGGGCTTGCATTTCTGCATAGTGCTGATGTGAATGTCATACATCGGGACTTTAAGACTTCTCATATACTGCTTGATTCGGTATGTAATTTACCTACGTTACCTGATCACTTTTTACACAATACATTTGAATTTAGGACTAACAATTAGTTGGCTATATCTGCATTTGTTGACCTGCCATGCTACATTTGCTCCATATTTGTAGAATTACAACGCAAAGCTTTCTGGTTTTGCTTTAGCTAGGGATGGGCCAACTGATAAGAGTTACGTCACTACTAGAGTCATGGGAACTTATGGATTTGCTGCACCAGAGTATATAGCCACAGGTATCATTTTCATATGTGGCTTCTCATAACTTTGATTGATATTGGCTTGCTTGGTATGCGTCAATTTTCTGGTTCAATTTACTTATTTTTACCATTTTCTCTATGCATTCCGAAGGTTATGTTTGAGCAATTTATTCTTCACTTGTTTGAGCATTAAAAGTGTTAAACATATCCCTAATCCTAGGAAATATCATCTGATACTGCGCAAGGTAAAGGTGCTAGAGAGAACGAGCATGAGTGAAAGCTACCGTTGATGGAGAGATATTGTGAGTAAAAGCTCCATATCATTAATTCTTTTGAGGCATTACCATTGAGATATTTGTGTTAAGAAATAGTTGTAAATAGAGTTCTATTAGGAGTTAGATTTCTAATAGGTTTGTAATATCTTGTGTGCATATATATATGTGACCCTATTGATGAAATAATATAACGAGAATATTTTATCCACATTCAACTACAAGGTATTAGAGCAATCTTCTCGTTAAAAAAAAAAAAAAAAGGAACACAGATTTTGGGTGGCTGGTGACTGCCAGTCTAGGTCTCCCACCTAGGCTGTTTTTTTTGTCTCACTGCCACCCAAGGAAGAAGGATAGGCCGCCGATCGGCCCTCCCTTGAAGTCTGGTCACCGGAAACCTCGCGAGTGGGCTTCACGCGCCACTTGAATTTTCTCGCTATTCTTCACGCGTTGACGCGTGAGAGCACGTCCGACCATCTGTTGTTACTGGCTCTGAATTTTCGGCGTCGATTCTGCTAGTACAGTGCAACCCAGTGTTTTGCCTCGGCCCTCTTTGACTTTTGTGAGTTCACCTTTATTATTGCTTTGTCGGCTACAGTCTGAATTTGTGCATTATTATTCTGCTGCTGTCTCTTTGTTATTCTGCTATTGAGTTACCAAGAATAGTAGTTTTCCTTTGCCGTGCTACATTTGTTTTGAGCGTTTGGTCACAAATCATGACTACTCTATCGGAGACTTCCGAATCAAAATCTATCATCACTGATGTGGTGCCATTATTAAATAAAATAACGGAACACAAACTTAATGACTCCAATTTTCTGGCATGGAGTAAAACAGTTTGTATAGATTTTTGTAGTTTGAATAAAATAACGGAACCACTTGACCAATGATCCACCTGAAGGAGCTGCTGAGCAAATATGCTTAGGGATGATGCTTGGTTATTTTTATAGCTTCAAAATTCCATTGATAGTGAGGTAATTGGTTTAATTAATCATTGTGAATTTGTTAAGGAGTTGATGGATTATCTTGAATTTTTGTACTTAGGAAAAGGTAATCTGTCTCGTATGTATGAAGTATGCAAAGGATTTTATCGAGCCGACTAGCAAGATAAACCCCTTATAGCTTATTTCATGGGATTTAAGAAGATTTACAAGGAGCTTAGTGTTTTATTACCTTTTAGCCCCGATATTAAGGTGCAACAGACTCAACGAGAACAGATGGTTGTGATGAGTTTTCTTGCAAGTGTTGCTCCAGTCTTTGAAACTGCCAAATCATAGGTTCTTTTAAGCAATGACATCACGTCCCTTCAGGAAACTTTCACTAGATTACTGCGCACTGAAGGATCTCATGCCCCTTCCCCATCTGAAAATAGTGCCCTTGTGAGTTGTAATTCGACAGCTAAGCAGCCAGGAAATAGAAGAAGAGGAGGAAATAATCGTCATAATGGAGCACTTAATCGGGAGGCAAGTATTATTGTTTGCCATTATTGCCATGAACTTGGTCACACTAAATGATATTGCAAGATACTGATAAATAAGCCGCCAAAAGCAAATATAGTCACTCAAGATTCTGCAATTGTTTCTTCTAACAACACTATAACTATTTCTGCTACAGAGTATGCTGAGCTCTCTAGATATCATTCCTTTAAGTCTGTTGATTCCTCAATTGCTGTTGCTGCCAATTCAGGTACCCCTAATACATGTCTTATGTCTACCTCTTCAGAATGGGTCATTGATTCTACTTGCACATATCACATGACAGGTAACCCTAGTCTCTTATCCTCATACAAAGAACTTAAACTATCTAATCGTCATGTTACTCTAGCTGATGGATCCACATCTTCTATAAAGTATATCGGCACCACTAAACCTATCCCATCTCTTCCATTGTCTTGTTTTTTGTTTGCCTCGTTTTTCGTTTAATTTATAATCTATTAGCAAAATCACTCGTATGCTTAACTATTGCGGTAAATTTTATTCTACTTATTATGTGTTTCAGGATCTTTTGACGAAGTGGATTATTGTTAGAGGACGTGAGTCTGGTGGTTTTTATCTTCTGGATGAACAAGTTTCGTTATCACTTGCTTGTGCTGGTGCTCTATCACCTCTTGAGGTTTATTGTTGTTTGGGCCATCTTTTATTGTCTACTTTAAAGAAGTTGTGTCCGCAATTTCAGTCTTTATTAATTTTAGAAAGTGAATCTTGTCAATTTGCCAAACATCATCGTTTACCTTTAGTTTCTCGAGTCAATAAACGAGTTTCATCTCCTTTTGAGTTAGTTCATTCTGATGTTTGGGGTCTATGTCCTGTTATTTCTCAAACTGGATTTAAGTATTTTGTTACTTTTGTGGATGATTATTCTCGTGTTACTTGGTTATTTTTAATGAAGTCTCGTTTTGAGATATTCTCTATTTTTTGTTCCTTCTGTGTTGAGATTAAAACTCAATTTAATACCTCTGTTCGCATACTGCAAAGTGATAATGCTAAAGAATATCTATTTAGTTCCTTCCAATCTTACATGTCACAAAATGGTATTCTTCATCAAACATCTTGTGTTGATACTCCTTCTCAAAATGGGATTGCTGAAAGAAAAAATAGACATCTTCTTGAAGTTGCTAGGGCACTTCTATTCCAAATGCAGGTCCCTATGCAGTTTCTATTGCATGTTTTTTAATCAATTGCATGCCTTCTTCTGTGCTCAATGGGGAAATTCCTTATAATATATTGTTTTCTTCTAAACTTCTATTCCCCATTGAACCTCGTATTTTTTGTTGTACTTGTTTTGTTTGTGATGTTCGTCCACAAGTTTCCAAATTAGATCTAAAGTCCCTTTGTTGCGTTTTTCTTAGGTATTCTATACATAAAAAAGGATATCATTGTTTCACTCCCAGTCTTAACCGTTATCTTGTTTCTGTAGATGTCACATTCTTTGAGACTACTCCATTTTTTCCTTCTTCTTCTCTATATAAGAGTGAGGGGGAGGATGATGAACTTTTAGTTTACACTATCCAACAACTTTCTCGCTCTCCTGCTCCTGCTACTACTCTTGATCTTCAACTTGCCCCTGCACCGACATCTCCTCGTCCTCGTTTTGAATAGGTTTATTCCAGAAAATAAGGGACTCTTGACTCACTTCCACCTGCCGCTTCAATAGAAGATCCGGTTCTCTTCACTCAACCCGAGACTGTGCCATCCCCTCCTCAGTCAGACCTTGACCTTTCCATTGCTCTTCAAAAAGGTAAACGCACGTATGCCTATCCTATTTCTTCTTTTGTCTGTTATGATAATCTTTCTGCTTCATCTCATTGTTTTGTAAGTAACCTAGACTCTATTTCTACCCTTAAAACTGTTGTTCAAGCTTTGTTCCATCCTAGTTGGTGTGCAGTAATAAAAGAGGAGATGATTGCCTTAGATACTAATGGAACTTGGGATCTTATGCCTCTCCAAGCAGGTAAGAAAGCTATTGGTGTAAGTGGGTTTACACCGTTAAAGTGAATCTCGATGGGTCCATTGCTCATCTCAAGGCTCGCTTAGTTGCTAAGGGCTATTCTCAAGTCTATGGCCTTAATTACTTTGACACTTTTTCTCCTGTTGCCAATTTGTCTTCTGTTCATTTGTTTATATCTTTAGCAGCTACTTTTGCTTGGCCTTTACATCAGTTAGATGTTAAGAATGCTTTTCTTCATGGGGATCTTCAAGAGGAAGTTTACATGGAGCAATCGTCAGGCTTTGTTGCTCAGGGGGAGTCGGGTAAAGTGTGTAAACTTCGTAAATCCCTTTATGGCCTAAAATAGAGTCCTCGAGCTTGGTTTGGTAGATTTTGTGATGTGGTACGCCAATTTGGCATGTAGAAGAGTACTTCTGATCATTCTGTGTTTTTTAGAAGTACTAAAACTGGTTTGATTTTACTTATGGTTTATGTTGATGACATTGTTATTACAGGGAGTGATTCAGCCGACATTATCTCACTCAAGTCATTTCTCCAGACTCAGTTCCAGACAAAAGACTTAGGATCATTGAAATATTTGGGTATTGAAGTGTCTAGATGTAAAAGAGGCATCTTCTTATCTCAAGGAAGTATGTTCTTGACTTACTGAAGGAAATTGGAAAGTTGGGTGCCAAGCCATGCAGTATTCCAATGACTCTTAATTTGCCACTTTCAACTGATGTTGAACTATTTGATGATCCAGAGATGTATAGAAGATTGGTAGGCAAGTTGAATTATTTTACGGTAACACGTCTAGATATTGCTTACTCTGTGAGCGTCTTAAGCCAATTTTATTTCTTCTTCTACTGTTATCCATTGGGAAGCGCTTTATGACAGATTTTATGTTACTTGAAAGGTAATCCAGGTAGTGGCCTGCTTTATAGTAATCAAGGGCATTTGGACATTGAATGTTTTTCAGATGCAGATTGGGCAGGCTCGAAGGTTGATAGAAGATCAACTCCAAGATATCGTGTCTTTGTGGGTGGAAACCTGATATCGTGGAGAAGCAAGAAACAAAATGTAGTTTCATGATCGAGTGTTGAATCAAAATATCGAGCTATGGCTCAATCTGCTTGTGAATTAATTTGGATTCGTCAGTTGTTAGAGGAAATTGACTTCAAGTTGTCCTTGCTTGCAAAGTTATGGTGTGATAATCAAGTTGCTCTTCACATTGCATCAAATCTGGTATTCCATGAACAAACAAAACATATTGAGATTGATTGTCATTTCATTCGTAAAAATATACAATATGGTGTTATCTCTACAAGGCACGTTAAAGCGAGTGAACAATTAGGAGATATCTTTGCAAAAGCTCTAAATGGACCTCGGGATGACTATCTTTGTAACAAGTTGGGTATGATTAATATCTATGTTCCAACATGAGAGGGAGTGTTAAGGAATAGTTGTAAATAGAGTTCTATTAGGAGTTACATTTCTAATAGGTTTATAGTAACTTGTGTGTATATATACATGTAACCCTATTGATGAAATAATATAATGAGAATATTTTTTCCACATTCAACTACAATTGCAAGTGAATCCTTTCTCTTTTTTTTTTTTTAAGTTAATGAAGTGACAAAAATTTGTCTAAAATTTGCAAATTATAGTGTAGAGGATAGAGGATAGTCGTCCTTGTATCAAAACTCTCACCATATTAGCAAAATGACTCACCATTCCTTCACCGTTATAGATTGTGAGGAGAACAATCAAGTCTAATTTGATGAGAGAAACTTTATTTTTAATAATATATTTGTTTTACTCAACCTCTTAAGTCTCATAGCATAGTTCAAAATAGGGTTATTAATATTTGTAGTTATTAATTTTTTTTTATTTTAATGTCTAAATAGGAAAAATTTGGAATTAAATAGTATTATCTCTATTATATAATACTTGTTACATTTAGAATTTTACGCCCCTTAAGAAAATCATTAAATTTGTCTAAATTATAATAAATTATTGAGTAAATTAATTATATCTTCTTTAATTTAATACTAATTTTTTAAAAAAATTATTAAATTTGAATAATAATTATTGGTCATATACAAAAAAAAACAAGGTAAAAAAATATTTATTACACTTTGAAATCACAGATATGAGAAATATTTTAGAATAAATTATTTTTTCAAATGTGATAAATATTATAAAATAAAGATAGCATATGAATTAATAATTTTTGCACAATTAAGTGCATTTAGTTGGAATCTTATTGGAAAATCAAAATGAGCTATTACCCTATCATTTTGCTTTATTTATTTTTTTTAGATTATTACATTCCTTTTTCTTATTACTCTCTCTCTCATATTATTTTGAAATTGAAAGAAAACTGGAAGAAATTGTTTTGACCTTTTTAGAAAGAGATATAAAACAATAAAAAAGGAAAAAGGAAAGAGATGAATTGGAGGTTTATGATTGATATCATTTATTGAGTAATAAAATGGTTTATTTTAATTTTCCGATAAATTAATCCGATTCTCTCAATTGCTACTTTTGAACAATTCACACATTTGATTTAGAAATTTTTTTCATTTAGACATCAAAATAAAAACATTAAAAAGTTTAAGCACTCCAAATATAATTAATCCTTCACAATATTCTCTCCACACTAATACTAATTATGTGGTTGTTAGACAACTTATTGGGTTGTGGCTGCACTTTGCCTGTGGTTTATGCAGTATAATACAATATTGTATCATGGATTCTGGTAACCAATTAAATTTTGATATTGAACAGGCTATTTAAGTGCAAAGTGCGATGTATACAGCTTTGGAGTTGTACTTCTAGAAATTTTATCCGGCCGACGAGCTTTAGACAAGAATGTGCCACCGGCGCAACAGAATTTGGTGGAGTGGGCAAAGCCTTACCTAATGCAGGAACGCGGAGTTTTTCGAGTTTTAGACACACGTCTTGGCGGCCACCACGTTCTTAACAGGGCTCGAAAGTTGGCTAATCTTGTACTTCATTGCTTAAATGATGAGCCAAAGTTGAGACCAGACATGGAAGATGTGGTTACGGCATTGGAGTCGCTTCAAGTATCAAATTAAAGCATGTGTTTATCGGAGCAATGTACTGTTTCCACTTTGTTATTATGGGTATTATGCCGATGTTCTAGGCAATAATTTTCCTTTCAGTTGACGCCATAAAATTTTCGTAGTGTTCTGTTGATATGTGTATACACTTTACAGTATGTATTTTTGTTCTTATTGCTGGTGTTTTCTACCTTTTTGTAGAGCAGAATGGTATGTAATTTATTAAGGATTGTTGAAAGTGAAAATGTTTCAAGACAAAGGTTGTAAGACATGGATATGCTTTCTTGCTTCAATTTTGGCTTCTATCATCAAATGTTCATGATATTGGAACCAATCTGCTCATGAATAAAGTCAAATGCTCAAGATGTATATTCAATTTTTCTAACAGTTGAATGCATCAAATTTTTCTGCTATGAAACAATAAAATTACAAAACAAACCCAAATTGGGGTTGTTCAGTAGCAAAAAATATTTGCAGAATTGATCCCCATTGCTTAGAATATGGGTTCAATTATCTGCAACCCAAACTTCCCTAAGCTAGTCCCATTGCCTCTAGAAATGAGTGAAAATTAGTTATGTTTATGAACCGTTAAAATGGACACTGGTTTGCAAAAGTTTATTAAAGCTCATGCAAAATTTTTTATTTAATATTTTGAGCACCCTGAACTTATCACCCTAATTGTAATAATATTCTAATTTACTCTTAGAATGCAATTGCAAATCTAAAAATAAATTACAACACCCTGAACTTGTCAATTTATTACAATTGCACTCTAAAAATAAATTAAAATTTAAAATTTTGATTAAAATAATGAACTCCATATCTAAGTATTTAAACAAATAAATCACAAATCAAACCCAAATATTCATTTAATAAATAAATAAAATCAAAATTGAGTATCCGATTTTAAAATTGAACCAATTTTAAGATATAAAAACAATGAATTGGATACTAATCCAAATTTAGTTGCAATTGCTAACTAGTTGATATAAAATTTGATCTAGAATGAAATTGTAACTATTCGAAAAACTCGGGATGAAATTAAAGGTTAGGTCCAAATAAAAAGTTTATTTTAATTAATATTTTAAAACTAGAGGTCTTAATTTATAAATTTCACCAAACTATAAAAATTAAAAATAATTTACCCTGAAATCTTTAATTGATTAAATCCCACAATATAACAGTAAAAGAATCTTAAATTATAAAATATGGACAAAAAATGTGAGAAAACTTGAATCCTTAATTAAATTTTAAAATCTATTAATGAAAAGTATTCAACATAATCTTAACAACATAATATTTTTAAGCAAACTAATAAGATATCTCAAGATTTTGTGATAAAAAATAGGAGTTTGAATCAAACTCTTAATAGAAAATAAAAGATTAACATGCAATTTCTTCATATAAATTACACCAATTTGCTTATTATTATTATTATTGCACCAGCAAATTCTTCAAAAATGGAACTTCTCTTTATTTTCTTCTTCTTCTCCTTCACAATACACATTTCACATTCTTCACCATTATCAAAAATACCAAGACTTAGTGTTCATAATGCATTTGCTGATCCTAATTCAAATTCAAATCAGGGATTTGCCCCATTGGATTATGAATTGTATCATTACAACCAAACACTTGATCACTTCAATTATCAACCACAAAGCTATGCAACTTTCCAACAAAGATTTGCAATTATTTACAAGCACTGGAGAGGTGCCCATGATTCTGCTCCGATTTTCGTGTATCTCGGCGAAGAGTCTCCGATGGATAGTGATATTGGCGCGGCGGGTATTCTTACTGATAATGCAGATCGGTTTGGTGCTTTAGTAGTGTTTATTGAGGTTAGTGCTTTGGCAGCAGTACCGGGCTCAATATATAGTTTTTTTTGAAAAAAGAGGGGTAAAAAGTACAAATAAACTAAATTTTATGCATTAATTTTGATAATATATATGTGCGTTAAAAATTTAACAAAAATAAAGAGGGGTCAAACACATCCGCCATTGCTTGGTTTTTTTTTTTTAGCTATTTGATTTTGGTAATATAAATATATATTATTTGTTATATATGTGGTGAGAGCAGCATCGCTTCTATGGAGAATCAGTCCCATTTGTATCAAGAGAAGAAGCACTGAAGAATGCAACTCTTCGTGGCTATTTCAGCTCTGCTCAAGCTTTAGCAGACTATGCAGAAATTATTTTGTACATTAGAAAAGAATTATCAGCAGACAAGTCGCCGGTCATCGTCTTTGGAGGATCATATGGAGGAAGTAAGAATTATATACATTTTAAATAAATAATTAATTATTTAATTGGTCTAATTTAATCAATTTTGATTATTATTAAAAAAAATTAAAAAATTTTCAGTGCTTGCTACTTGGTTCCGGCTCAAGTACCCTCACATTGCATTGGGAGCATTGGCTTCTTCAGCCCCAATTCTTTACTTCGATGGTTTGATACCACAGGATTCATATTTTGTTGTTGCTTCAAAAGACTTTTGGGTAATTAAAAATAAATCAATTTTCATTTATTATTAATAATCTTATATACGTCTGAGTAATTTTTGTTGATGCAGGAAACAAGTGAGAGTTGTTACAATACAATCGTACGGTCTTGGGAAGAGATTGACAGATTTGCTGCTGTGGAAAATGGTCTTTCCTTGCTTTCAAAGAAATTCAAAACTTGCAAGTAATTAATCACACCCAACTTTTCATTAAATTAAACTTGCGAGGAAAAAAATTTTCAAAGATACTGTTATAAATTTACTTGGGATATTATGGGTATTGGGCCATGCCGCCGAAACCTTCATTCACGGAGGCTTTAGCACCTTCATCTACGGAGGCTTTAGACCCATAGTGTTCACTATCTCCTCTTATCAGAGCATACTGCCCACAACCTAGCTCATCTATATATAGTATAGAGGAACCAGGATTTTTGCTTAGGGGAAAAGATTTATCATTTCATAGACGGAAAAAAACTAGGAATCCTAATATGTTTTTATCTCGAAAAACAACGAAAATTAGATATTGCAACTGTCAAACTCAAGACAGATGGACTAAAATTGAATGTATATCATCCAACACGCTAATGTCGCCTCTCGTAGCCTTATAATTGTCCTTAGTCCTATGGCTCCACGGTATGGAGCTCTAATTACGGCTCACTAAACAGAATGTTGTTGTTTTTGCAATACACTGCGGATTATTTTAGTAATATATATATATTTCTGGTTATTAATGATGATTTGTTATTATAAATAATTCTCCACTTGGCCAACAGAAATTTGGAGAATGTGTATGAGTTGAAAGAAATACTAGTGACTACATATGCTGCATCAGCACAATATGATCAACCGAGCAATTATGTAAGTCGGATTTGCGAAGCCATTACGAGTGCACCACAAGGAACTGATATACTCGACAAAATCTTCTTGGGATTTGTTGCTCTCGCTGGAAAAAGAGATTGCTATGATCCAAATACGTTGTTTTGGTCACAAGAAACTACAGAAGGTTGGAATTGGCAGGTATTTATTTGTGTATTACGTAAAATATAGTTAAGCCTAGTTAAGATTATAGTTATTATAGTTGTCAAAATCATGCAATTATGAATAATAAATGACTAGTAATTCTTTGTGTTGTCTAGGTATGCAGTGATCTTGTGATCCCAATGGGTGTTGATAGCAATAGAACAATGTTCCAACAAGATCCATTTGTTATGGAAATTTTTACTGAGAATTGCAAGGAATCTTATGGAGTTCTTCCTAGACCTCATTGGATTACAACTTACTATGGCGGTCAGGTATATATACCAGCTTTCTATGTTGGTTGAGATACCCATAAGGGTGTTCCCCCACTTTGCTGAGAGGGAAAAAAAATCATTATCCTTAAAGAAACTGAAGGCTAATTGTATTAATATTTGAGTTTTTCGTTGCAGCATATAAAAGAGGTTCTCAGGAGATTTGGCAGCAACATCATCTTCTCCAATGGCCTACGTGATCCTTATAGCAGTGGCGGGTAATAATTAACGATTGCGTTTTTCCTTTTTAACCAACAAAAAAATCATAAAATAAATTGACGAAATGATTTTTCATGTATAGGGTCTTGGAAGATATATCAGACAGTATAGTGGCACTGACTACAAAAGAAGGTAAAAGATGGACTTCATATAACAAAATATTTTTTCTAGCCGTTAAATTTAAAATTGCATTTATATATCAATATAATTGTACTATGCAGGTTCTCATTGCATGGATATAGCATATGCAACAAAAGATGATCCAGAGTGGTTGGTCTTGCAGAGGAACACAGCACTTGAGATTATAAGTGGATGGATATTAACTTACTATCAAGATCTGTTTGGAATTAATTAATTATCTTTCTTTAATTCATATTCATTTTTATTTTTCCCCTTTTGTTAGCATTTGGTTAGAATTAGATTAATTAAAAATATCGACAGGATTCAGTTAGCTACAAATGCTTTTAATTTTTTTTTTTTTTAATAAATTAGTGTCTTGTTGAAGCCACGATTATTCTTTTTCATTTTGTTTATTTTGGTGTTCTCTTTCATATTTTTTTTGGCTGGTATGTTTTTACTATGGCTTTTCTTGTAAATCAGGAGCATAACCAGAAAAAAAAAAAAAACAGAAATATAAATATTGAAAGAGATATATGTGAAGTGAATGACCGTTGGCTAGAAACCAGATTGCAAAAGTTTTACCCCTAGATGGAGGAGCGAAGGTTGGATGGCAGAGCATATCAATATTGCGTTTTTGCCTTGCATTCAATATAATATAAATTATGCAAATGGATGGCAGCTTGGTTGAGCATTCCATTAATCCAAATTAATTTAAATTATTTAAATATATCCGAATTTTATAAATTTATTATCCAATTTAAATCGTATTCAATGATATGCAATTTTATTAAAAAAAACTTGCAATCATCCGAATAACCGTATTAATATTTTTAATTAGCTAATCTAAACCGATTATAAAAAAATATGCAAATTTAAAATGTTTCAATATATTTGTTCCAGTCTCGAGACTTGTAGTTTGCCCTTTTAAAGCAACTATGTACATATATACTTATAAATTTCTAGACAATTGTATAAAATATAAAAAAAATAATAAAATTAATTAATTAATCTAATAACTCACAAATGTTAAAAAAATTACAAAAACAATCATATATCTAAATCCAACTATACAAATAACAATTAATATAATTAATATTAAAGAATCATTCATTAAACTTTCAATTACAAAATTACAGTTAGTAACTAATTAATTATAACATTTTTTGCCAGTGATCTCAAAAGTCTTGCGATATTATTGGCACCTGTCACAAAAATGCAATATTTTGACACAAACAAAAAAAATCTGAGATAAAAAAAATATCTTAACCACCAATCTGTTTAATTTGAATTAATCGAAATTTTTTCCAAACTAACCGCGCCATAATCAAAAAATCAAATTAATATTTATAGCTAACCAATTCAAACCAAAACTTAACTATTTGCAATCAAACCAAACCAAAATTACTCTGTCCACAGCTGAAATCTTTGGCTGTATCCAAAATTTGCTCACCCCTAGCTAGCTTTATGCTGAAATGAAATAAAAAAAGAAGCCTGCCCATCAATGGAGCCACTCTTTTTTCATGCCCTTGCATTTGGATTAATTTTGAAGACAGGATAAATTTGGTAAAACAAAAATGACAACAAATTGTTTGCAACCCACAAGCCTCTTATTATCATACTTAGTACGTTCAAATATACTTCGATTACAAGAAATAGAAGGGAGCAAAACTAATAACAATAAGTACTTTTCATTTGTCATGTTTTCCTTCATGTGAGTAATCCACTGAAAAGACAAATAAGACAAACAGCAGCAGCCTACATCAAGTTACATTGCATTACTCTAAATTTTCCTCAATTATAATTCAAGTCTCATGTTACAGTTAATGAAAAAAGCCAAGTCTTTTAACACCTGGATGGAAAATTTGCTGTGATCGTGCACTACCATGGAGCTAATAATGCATATCTCTTTCAAATCTTCTTTGTGTCTTTATCTAACAAATAAACTTTCACATATCTAGAGGTCCAAATACATCATCAGATGACTGCGGGTCTTGTAAAATAGGCTGAAACTTGGGTCTCACAGGTTGATCTCTCCCAAGAGGGAAGTTCCAAAATGAATCAGAATTCTCAAAGAAAATATAAAATGCAATTGCAGATGCCAAAAACAGCCCCACCAGCAGCAAATAAATCTGCCATTCTGCACATAAGAGAGGAAAATTAAGTCTGTTGTTCTCAGGTTTTCATGAGTGTGAGTGTGCATGTGACACACATGTGCGGTAGAGGTGCTCATGGGCCTGTGGCTCAGTGCAGTCAGCTTGAATCCTGTACTCTAGGTGGGCCAGACTTCAGAAGTATTTGTAGGATCAGGAAGATAAAAAACTCAGCCAGACTTAGGTCCAGCCTGCCCATTGAACAGGTTCTTTTTCTTTTGTTGGGGTGTGTGTGTGTGTTATAGGGAGAGAGAGAGAGAGAGAGAGAGAGAGACCTTTCCAATCTGCAGGAACATTTAGGTTAGTCACCATTGCCCCCCATTCTTTGGAAGTAGTAAGTATGACCCTGCATGACAAAATCATAAAGAGGAAATAACTTATCAATCACAAAAAGAAATAAATTGTAAGGACTCAAACTGTTTACAAACAGAGGTCAGACAGTGGAAGTGCATGGTGCTCAGCAAATTGCTCCATGCAATAACTGAACCAGCGAAGGAATAAACAAGCTGTATTTGCAGGACTCTTAAAATTGAAGTAAAAACAAAGACATTATCAACCAAAAGAAATTCAAATGCTCTTATTAAACCTACATCAGTCATCCACAAAGTAAAGATGATAAAGAGAATGATAAAGAGAATCCAATGAGATCACAGCCAGACAGCTAACTTGACGAATGAGATCCAAACCACGCACAAAGGTCAGCTACCGAGGACATGTCACACAATCCAACACCTTTATATTTATCATCTTAATGCGATGGCATCTATTTAATTGTTCATCTAGCTGTTGGTGTGATGTGAAGCAAAAGAATTTGACATTTGACCTGAAGGCCACAGGATAAGGACCAGCAAAATGAGAGAGCACTCTTCACATACCAAGCTTCAACATTAAATACAAAACCCATCCAACAGAATCCAAAGGATAACTTCTCTTTACTAACATTGCTATAAGCCTATAATGCCCAAAAAGATATTCTATTATTCTTTCCATTAAAGATCAACATATTCATATTTTCCAGATTCATTGTAACTATGGTAACTTAGCACAACAGCTCCCATAACCAATTCTTCAAGAACATGTATGTAATTATAAAGCATTACCTTTGATCGGGACAGAACTCTAGAGATGTGATGCATGAACCCAAGTGCATCCTCCTGCTCCAGTGGCTAACCTCCATTTTCTTTACATCGACCACACACATATCTCCATCCTTGCTTCCTCTACAATTGACAAAATTGGCATGTCAGTGTAGTTGATCTACATTAAACAAATCATGAGCACAAATCTGTTGCTCGCTTGCTCCAAATTTACTAGGTAGACATCACATTGTTCAGCACTTTAACACCATTTGGCAATTCATCATGTTGAATGTTTTCAACAGACTCTTTGCAGTTAACTATCCAGACTATATCTTCAGTTCAAATCTCTTTCCTAATTTATTTAAGAAACTCAGACCACTATAACCAGAATGCTCAGCATACTAGGTTTGTGTATGCTAAAAAAATTCCAGTTGATAAATAGAACACTATGAAATCTGACATTTATTTAAGGCTTAAGAGAGACAACCAAAAAAAAAGCAGCTTCATTCTTTTGGTTATAAAAAATGTTGCATGCTTAGTCAATAACTCAATATCAAATATATGTAATTAGTTTCATGAGTTAATAACGAATAAAAACAACATCCAAATATAATTTTCAATAGAAGCACACTAGGACAAACTTATGCTTGATCAAGTAAATGAGCAAAGTCATGAAAAAAAAAAACATAGATAAACAGAATAAAATGCCCAATGGCGAAAGATAAGTGCTTACAAAGCAAGATATTTGCCATCCAGGCTGACAGACATCATACAAGCAGGCTTTTTAAGCAGTCTCTTGTATCCAATTTTCTTCCATGTACTTATGTCATAAACAGCAGTTATAGATTTATCTCCTGATTCAATGATAATTCAAGAATTTAGAATGATCTTTATGTTGCCAGATAAAGCACAATGTTGAAAATTGTCTGCCCCAAGTTATAGTTTACTGACAGAAAAATATACCTCTCTGAACAGCACAAAATAAAAAAGGCTTTGTCCCATCCTTAGAGAACCGACATAATTCAATCTTCTCGTCCTGCATTGAGAACACCATAGAATCATGGACGACAAAATCAACGTATCTTATTATTTGCTAGATTAAATAACACATACCGAATTGCGAGCCAAAGTAGTCAAAGGCACACCATCTTCTATATTCCAAATTCTCGCAGAACCATCGGTAGATGTTGAAGCTAAAAATGCCGAATCTAGGCTAGAATATGATAGAAATCAATAGCCAAATAATTTATACCAGGAATTGCAGCAAAATAATAATCCTGTTCACAATTTCATTTCAGCATAAAAGAGAAGAAAAGTAATGGAAAATTTTCCACTCAGTGTTTCACTCAAAGTTTGAAATGGAGGTTCCAACAGTTTAAAAATAATGGTTTGAGATTTTTGGTTCTGTAAAAATGGAGAAAAAGTGCTACAAAAGAGACATTGAACACTGCTCATTCTTTTGCAAAATCAACAGCCCATAACTGCAATTCTAAAAACAGGCTAAAATTGAGTTAAGGTCGTGTCATTACTGGACCATACTATATTTAGAAACATATTGAGAGGCAAAAATGGATACTGCAGTGTTGCGTTCAAACTGTTGTCCACATATTTAAGCATTTAAGATCAGCGTTGTTTTTCTAGCATGTCCATTCACAGAATTAAATCATGATAATAAACAAAGGAAAAGAAAAAAAAAAACTACCTAATATCCATATCCCAGAAGGATTTGTGAGCTTTTGGTTCATCCAAAATTATGCGTTGGCTTGGCCACTCCAAAATTCTGAGATGCCCGTCCTGTAGTTAATTATATAACAATATCACATCACATACGGACTTCATTTACCAACATTATCAAACTCAAAACATGTAAATGAAATCCATTGCTAATGATTGTTGAATCATGTGTTATTGCTTACCACCCCACCAGTGGCAAATCTAGATCCATCAACACTAAAGGCTAGACATTTCTGTGAACCAACATCTTTTAGAGGAGTTAGTTCTTTGGCCAACACCTTTAAATTAGTTTCTTGATCGCAAAACTCAAACAATCTGCATATCATAATGAGATCGAACCTCACATTAGGAAGGAGTTCCTCAACAATGCAAGAGGAGAAGAAAATATAATCAATTACTGAAATTTTTTCTTTGAACACATTCAACTGAACAGAACATTTATGTTCTGAAAGAAAAAATTACTGAGTCATGTTGAGTGCACTTGGACTCTACTTGCCGTTAGTTACATCAGTGTCATGCTCCATTTTCTCACATTCACTTGTAGAATTCACATGAATTAGCTACTAACAGACCAGCTACACTGAAGAGTTCAAACATGTACAAAGGCTTAAGGATCTTTTACTAGATAGGGACATCAGCCATCTTTAATCCTAGTACAGAATAGCTAAAGGCAATTTCAAACATACATAATAAACTTGGAGTGCTCTCAAATCAAGTCACAGTCTTTTGAACAGTAAGCCCATAGCAGAATCTTTCGCGTTCCTAAAAATATTGAAATTGTGGAAGAGAAACTCACTTGCAGCCACCTTTGGTTGTAGAACACACAAAATCATCACCACTCGGATGCACTGCAATTGTCACTATATCACCTTCAGTTTCTTCTAGCACGTACGTAGCCTACAACAAAAAGAAACGAAAATAAAAATTAAAAAAAAATTAAAATCCTTACTGCTGTTTGGTAGCCTATAAAAGGGAAAAAAAATAAAAAACAAAACTTTAGCTATCAAACTCAGCTAGTAAAGTAAAGCTTGTTGTTGCCAACGCTCCTCAAAAATAGAGAATATTAACCCAATTATTCGTTTCGCAAAACAACAAAAATACTAAGTTTATGGTGATAACCCTATTTTATCAGAACAGAGACAACGGAAAACGACGCTGTTTCAATGGTTCTAATTCGTTTCCGAATACCGATAACAGAAACAAAAAGAGAGACAAAAAGACATACCAGAGGAGAGGGAGAGAGAGACGTGGTATTGGGATCGAAAGAGAAAATCTCAAGCACAGAAGAAGACTTGCGGCTTCTTGACTTTGCCAACACAACAAGATTAACGTTTTCGGGTCTCCGGATCCAAGAACCGCATGTCACCGTACCGTGCTCCGACTCCATCAACCCTCAGTTACACAATTACAAAACAGATAGACAGGGGGCGAGAGAGTAGATTGTTTTGGCTTTCGAGTTTCTGATAATGGAAGTGGAAAAACAGAATAATGAGGCAGACGAGGAAGAACTTAGAATTTTTTTATTAATATAAAGAAGAGGTACAAGCAATGGAAGCATAACGTACAAGAAACCAAAAGTGGGCCCACGCGGGAATGAGAGTGAGAAATACAATGATTGCAATTTGGTTGTGACTAAAACAATGTCAACTCCTTTTTCAACTTGTCGGATATATCCATGAATATTCTACCGCAACGATACGACAATCAGAATAGCGTTTCAGCAAAACAAAGGTTGATTCTTTTCATAGTTTGCAATTTTATAACAAAGCTAACTGTAATGGGTTATTTTATGTCACATCTTGCAAATGTAATCGATTCAAGACAAGTGAGTAGGCATATATTCCTTTTTTTAGTAAAAAAAAAAAAAGACGAACAAGAACAATTTTAGTGAGTAAATAGGGGCCAAAAATTAATAAATTACATAAACATTATTAATTGTGCCACAAATTAATTAAAAATTAAAAGCTCAAATTAAAAAATTCACAAAATAGCAGTATTTTGAGAATCGAACTAGTCAATAAACCGGTGGAGATAAAGGGTCATTGAATCGAAAAATTCAATCGAATTTAATACGGTTCAATTGAATTTTTATATATAATATTTTTAAACATATCTAGCAAACAAAATTGAAAATATAGGTTAAAAAAATTTTTTAAACTCAAATAAAAACATTTTTAAATTTAATTTTTACAAAAAGAATAAAGATTAGTAAATAATTAAAAAAATAAAATATGAATAAATTTTTAAAAAATAATTAATTACCATAAAATATATTATTATTTTTCATTTAGTTAACATATTAGGATTTTGGGCTTAAAAATAAAGAGTCCCAAAAATTAAAAAATCAGTGGTCCAATTTTTAAGAGGCCTAATTTAAAAAAAAAAAGCCTACATTTTTTAGAAAAATTAAGAAATTAAATCAAATCAATTTTTAATTGGTTTGACTCACCAGTTTTTAGCTGATTTTTACTAGTTCAGACCAATTTTTTGAACATCCAATTTTCCTATAAAATTTAAATCGGATCACATTCCTATTTCCTGTCGAACCGATCAGTCCAGTTCAATTTTCAAAACAATGCAGAACAGGTTCAATAGTTTTTTGTTCTATGTTTTTCCCTTATCTGTCACCTAGTCTAGGTATTGTTTGCATTTTTTGTAAGAGTAAAACGTGTAGTGTCTTGTGCTTGCAGGGAGTTACCAAAAGGTCCTTTATATTATCATGTTATTTATTTTATGTGCTTTATTGCTTTAGCATGAGTTTCCATTGGGTCCAGAAAATCTAATTAATTGAGACAATACATGAAAGCAATAGAGAAAAAAATAAAAATTTAGTGAAGTAAATATAAATAAACATAATTATATAGATTGGCCTCTGGGTTGATCTTCTAGGCAACTTCAAACATATGTAATAAGTGCTCTAAAATCAAATCACAAGGCAAGTTAGTCTTATCATGGAGCTCTTTGTTAGCCATTCTAGTTATTTTGAAGGTATAACTCCCCTTGAAAATTTATACTACCAATACTGTTGTGGCTCTTTAAGTGTTGTTATTTCTTTAAATTTATGGATAATATTCCTAATATCTACTTCAACAATACCGATGCATGCTATATGTGGAAAATGATCCTTATCTATTAAGTTTTACTCCTTCTTAAGGAACCTTAAGACTTCCTTGTTGATGCGATCTTAGAAAGCATTGCTGAAACTCTGATAACTATTAATAGTATTAGTATAGTTTCAAGAAACATGATACTTATAGTATTTTTTGCCATTCATTTCTTCCTTTATCGACAACTTATCACCCGTTGGAAGAGTTATAAATTTTTCTTTCAAGAAGAAATCGAAGATCTTCTCGTTATAAATTTATCAATCTTCTTTCCAGTGATCTTCTCTATGAAGATATTTATGATTTTGCAACAATTTGACTATCATCTAACTCTTCCAACATCTTTACATTAAAGGAATTGAAGTTAATGACAACATCATAAACGGAAACCATTTTTCCTAGACATTTATTGAAATCATCAATCGAGGTAATTGCAGTTTCTACGGAATTTTAGACATGAGAGTTGATTTCTTGTTTCTCACTTGGAGTAGATCTTCTTTTAGGATTTTTTAAGACTTACTTTCAGGAATAGAGTTAATTTAGCCAAATAGTCACTTGGAATAGGATTTTATGTAAATTAATTACATAAAATAACATCATTGGCTTACAATTAAATCAAACATTTAATTAGTCCAATTCAAAAATATAAAAGCTGAGGTTCAAAAAATCACAACATGCATTTATCAAAATTAAATAGTTTAGGCTTACAATGACTACCGGGGACTTTATACTTACTTAAACCTAATGTTAATCTGACCATTGTTTTAGATCGTGACAATTATCAGGATCCAATCGTGCATCGATTAAAATTGGTATGAACAATTAAGCCAAACAAACTAATATTTTCATTTTGATTGATATGAAGAATTAAAATAATTTCTTAGCCATTGAACATACCGTCCAAAAAAATTATACCATCTTTTTAACTCATTTTACATTAATGATTTACTTTTACCTTAAAATTTTACCAACAAGGAAAAGACCTCAATTTTTTTTTAATTGCAATGTTTTATTATTACATTATGAGTCTAGTACACTATAACATCCAATTTTTAATAATTATTCCTTAAACAACTTGTTCTTTCTATTTTAAAAATTAAAAATTTGTTTGGTAAAATTAATTGTTTTGATAACTGTTGATTGTTTTAGTGGCGTTTCAAACGCTGAAAATTAAATTTTATATACGTTAATTTTTCACAAAAAATTATTTAATATTTAAAAATTAATTTAAATGTAATATTACTAAATAATTAGTCAAAATTTTAAAAACTGTTAAAAAAACTACGGCGAAGATATTACTTATACGTTCAATGAAACTATTACTTATACGGTCCATGAAACTTAAGATAAAGCATTTAACTGCTCTTGTGTGCTTACAAGAATGGGTCCCTTATCGTTTACTCCTACCCTCCCTTGCCTCCTGCTTCGCCACCACCTAAACAGATCCAGCACCGTCCTGTCTCTCCTCTCCTCCTCTCCTTTCTCTTCTCATTGCCTTTATTCGAAGCCACCTCCTATTTTACCCCTCCACGATCTCTATCACATTCCTCATGCAACCACCTCTCGCATCTCTTCTCCTTCTTTTCGTCCTCGCTTTGCTGCCGCCGCCGTCTCCGGAGGAGCTCTGCTTCAAGACGCCGGAGCCACGACAGCTGTTCTCGCAGGCGCGTATGTTCTAGTTCTCGTTTTCGACACTCTCACTCAGCAAAAGCTCATCCAACAGGCACTGTATCTATCGAGTGTATATCATGATTATTTTTTCTGCCAATTGGAATTTGCATTTGACATTT
The DNA here is from genome assembly GCA_948099535.1 of Jatropha multifida. Classification (NCBI taxonomy): domain Eukaryota; kingdom Viridiplantae; phylum Streptophyta; class Magnoliopsida; order Malpighiales; family Euphorbiaceae; genus Jatropha; species Jatropha multifida. The sequence continues at coordinate 6,111 of CANUEX010151591.1, read as the reverse complement.
TGTGTAGCTTTTTTGAAAATTTTACATTTGGTTTTCTAATTGGAACAGAATTTGAGCAGAAAAATGGTTCATATATTATCTGGTTTGCTTTTCGCCATTTCTTGGCCAATTTTTAGGTATGAATGTTTGTTTCTTTTCAAATTTTCGAAAATACGCCATACTTGATATTCCCTTCTTATACTTTGTTTTATCCTAGAATAGCACCTCAACAGAGGCTCGCTACTTTGCAACTTTAGTGCCTCTTGTCAATGGCTTAAGGCTTGTAATCCATGGGCTCTCATTGGCAAGCAATGAAGGGCTCATAAAGTCTGTTACTAGAGAAGGAAAACCGGAGTAAGTTCCCCTCCCATCTCTCACCTGGTTTAGGCATTGTTTGCATTTTCTTGATAAGAGTAAAAGCTGCAGTGTTTTGTTCTTGCAGGGAGTTGCTAAAAGGTCCTTTATATTATGTGCTTATATTGGTTTTATGTGCTCTAGTGTTTTGGCGTGAGTCTCCTATTGGGTTGATCTCATTGTCAATGATGTGTGGTGGTGATGGTAAATACTATTGCTAAAACTCAAAACCCATATTATGTCTTTTTGTTTCTAAATAATGGTTCGCCGGTGGGTCTTTAGGTGTGGCTGATATAGTGGGAAGAAGATTTGGGTCAATGAAACTCCCTTATAATCAACAGAAGAGTTGGGTGGGTAGCATATCTATGTTCATTGCCGGATTCTTGTTTTCTATGGGGTATGTTTTCAGTTCAAACCTCTATTGCAATTACTGATAGAATTTTTGGTGCTGTATATTGATATTGACATGGATATAATGTTGTTTTTAAACATAGGATGCTACACTACTATTCTGCATTGGGATATTTTGACTTTGGTTTGACATGGACAATGAAAAGAGTTGCTTTGGTTGCTTTAGTGGCAACAATAGTGGAGTCCCTTCCTATTACAGAGACCATAGATGACAATATATCTGTTCCTTTAACAAGCATCTTGGCAGCATACCTAAGCTTTGGTTTCTAAATTGCGGTGCATAATACCAATTGTTCGATTTTGGATTTACCCCTTTAATGGCGTAGTTCTATTTGATGATTCTAGCTAATATTTTAAGGCTATAAATTGGTAGGATGTTATGGAAGCTGAAATGTAATATCAAATTAATGCTAATTACATTATGTACTCCATGCTATTTTACCTAATGTAATGTTCATAATGTATTTCATGCTATTTTACCTAATGTATTGTTCATAAAGTATGATAATATATGCAATCTTTGTTTACTTGCTATGCTATCATTCCTTTCATTTGATTATACCCCTATTGCCTCCCCTCAAAATAACCCCCCAAAAAAAGGAAAGGAAGAAAGAAAAACGCTGCTTTATTGTTGCCAGAACCGCCACACTAAATAAACTAAATATAGGAATATAAGTTCTCAGCACATCACAGTCATTTTTGTTTCTACAATAACGCTGACATGCAATAGTGCTACTGCACATTTTTTATCATTACTTTCTCCCTCACAGGTTCCATCATGCGTTCCCAAGATAAGTTCTTAGGTTTCACTGCCTTTTATCCTAAGTACTCATTTACTTAAATTTAAAAAATTCCCTCCTCCATTTTTCCATTCTGCTATATCAGTGGCATTTTGTGTTTTCTGGTTCCATCCATATGAGTTTTCTTGCAAATTATTAGAATAGCTGATGCTTCCATGGACCATAACCATCCACTTGATAAATTAAAGGAGCTGCATTGATTTTGACCTTTTTATGTTTTTCAAATTCTCATTTTGGCATTGGATTTTAGTAATTTCTCCATGCTACTTACCTGCACTAAAAATAGTTTGTAAACGACCTTAACCACCATGAGGTGAAAATACAAATTTAATCTCCGGTAAGCGCACTTTACTGAAAGGGCCAGAAACCTTTATGAGATTTGCCATGTTAATTTGTCTAAAACACTAATGGATTTCAACAAATTGAGAAAAATTAAGGAAGATTATTAAGTAAAGAAAATCAAATCTTTTGCAAGTTTGTTGAACCGCTAAAAATGATGTGTTTGGATTTGATGTTATTATTCATTTGCACTGTTCATCAAACTTAAAATGTAGACGTTGCAACTATTGGTCAGATTTCTCGATGTTAGGGCCTTAACTTGCAGCTTGGCTTGGACCTGGAAGAAAAAGGCCTATTTCTTACATTGTCTGCTGAGGCCCATACACGATATTATTTCATTCCAGAAAAATGGGTATATGGGCTATCCCTTTTTTTTTTAGAATTATGGGCTATCGCCTACATCTTATTAGGTATTAATTATATTTTAAAAAATTATATTATTAAAATATGTTATTTCTATCATTTGAATAGTTTAAAAAAAATGAAAATAAGTTTTTACAATAAAGAAAATCACAAAAGCAACAAAAAGTAAATTCTACCTATTTCAATTTGAGGGTTATGGGAGAATTCATAGACGTGATAGATACAATGTCAATAGGGAAATTAACAAGTCAAGATCAAAAGAAACTTCCTTGTAATTCCATAGAATGCTAAAGCTAATTAAAACGGTGAAGTCAGTGATGCATAGAATTTGCTTCTCCTTGGCACAATAGGAGATTGTGATATGCCAGTCTAAAATAAGATTACTTAAATTGAGATAAATAAAATTGCAAATGGAATGGCTTTATAGTCATTTTTTAAAGATTTTGTGCTAGGCTGTACCATTAGATTCTTTGATACTTGGCAGTTGCTTTTATCAACTTTAGTTTTTTTTTTTTTTAAGCAAACTATGTCTTTTTTTTTTTTATAATCGGGTATTGTACGTTCACAATGCTTGTCATATTTTTTATATTTTTTTAATTTTTTATCTACATAATATTAAAATATAAATTTTTATTTAGATTAAAATAAATACAATTGGTTCATTTGTATTAGACTTTGCGGTATAAGCTACTTGCAATATTATTTTTTATGTACTTATTCTATTTTTATATAATAAAATGATCTTAAAATAAAGTTCAGTTCAATCCTTATACCTAATTATTCAGTCTCTAATTTATAAATATAAATTCTTAAAACTCTGATAGATGCTTAAAAAGAAAATTAAGTTATCACTCAATTCTCAACTCTTGTCTTTAATTCCAAATCAATATCTATATATAAGAAATAATTATATTATAAGAATTACAATTTAAATTTCAAAAATAACTCTGGAAATGCTATAATTTAATTAAATTTAATTTTGATGAAAAAAAAATTAAGTTAATAAATGAAAATTAGAAAGCAAATCATGCTAGAATGGTTACTTAATGAATTTATTCAAATATTTTTATCTCTATTATTTTAAGTTGTAAATTTAAAATTAATTAATTAAGTAAGTAAGTAATAAAAAAAATTACATAGAAGAAACATTATATTCTCTCCAAATAAACCCACAATTTTTCCTACGATCATAAAAAAAATATACTTTTTTATTATATACATTTATTTAGAGATTATATCCAATTAAATAATAAACTATAATTTTATTTTTTTTTCATCTTAACCACGGTATCTTAAGCCCACTAGGTTAAAATTAAATTCTGCTCATATCAGGTCTACCCAAAAAGAGATAAAATGTTTTCAGTGAGTATTTGGTTCATCCATGAAGATGGAACAATCAACCTTTGATATACTTAAGAAAAAAGAATGTCGAACCATTCACCTAAATTCTCGTTGATATAAAATATAATTTTGAATTGACTATGACTAAAATTATTTTAAAATATTTTAAATTTTATTGAAAGTGATATCGAAAATCTCATTATTTTTTTATTTTATATTTATATATAGTATAGATGCAGTTAAAAACAAATTGCAGGAATAGTTTATAGCCGACCAATACCTTTTTAGAATGCTTATCATTAGCTGAATAAATCAAATGTTATAAGCATATTTGGTAACTAAATAGTCATATCCTTTACAACTCAAATGTAGTAATAGGATCTTTATTCAATTCTAATTTATTAGAATTATTAGAGTATTGTGTTGGTTATTATCTTCTCGCCACGCAACTGTGATTGAGACTTTTGGAACTTTATTTTAAAAAAAAAATGCTAACGTTATGTTATTCATTATAGTTTATATTAATATATAAATTTATTCAGATTTGAATATTTAGTGAAGAATGCTAATTTGAATCAATATTAATATAGGAAAAAAAATAACCATCATACAATATTTTCATTATTATTACTATTATTAAATGAAAAGGATATTTATGATTTTCTAGTTATTTTAGTTATTAAAAAAATAGCAATAAATGGCTGCTTGTAACTGCTCTTGTCTTTGACAATTTAATTATGCAATTATCAATTATAACTATTACGTAATTTTATCATATACATATATATATAAAGAGGCCACGTCATGGGCTACACAATAAAAACAGTCCTACCTTTTGAATAACATCCATTAAATTAGTGACAATTTTTATGATGGAGAGTATTTGAATTCAAGACATCTTGTTTCCTACATTTTTCTGAAATACGAATGTGAAGTTTATATAATTTTAAATGTTTTTACAGTTTTATTAAATTAAAAGATTATGAGGTTGTTAGTTAGGTTTGTATTGCAATTAGCAACTGAAAATGAATCAATTATTTAAAAATTACTTTTGGTAAATTTATTTTCCGGAAAGAAAGGAAACCCTTGAAATAAGTTATGTTCCTTATCCTTCCATATTGGGATAATTAATTCGAAATATAGGGTTTTTGACGAAAATAATGTTCTCCATAAAACTATTTATTAATTTAATATTTATTTTAATGTAGAGAGAGTGTGTTGTATTAAAATCACCAACTTAATTGGTGATTTCAGTGCAATAGAAAAAGTAATATGTACTGACAAACAGTCAGCAATATGAATAAATAATAATTTTTATTTTGTATTGAGATCACCCATCCAATTGGTGGTTTCAATAAAAAAAATGAAAATTTCAAGTTCGTTTTCACTAAAACACATAATTTGTTTGGTGGTTTTGGCATAGCTATGGAACGTGACCACCAGTCAGCAAAAAATATATAGAAAAATAGTATTTTGTTAAGAGTTCACCAGATTAATTAGTGGTTTCAATAAAAAAATATTTGTTCACTCAAAATATTTTTTTAACAAAAATATCTATGGTGTCTTTAGGCACACGTGATGAATCTACATCTCACATTAGGCATTCATTTAATGATTTTTTTGAGATGATGATAATACCCGATCAACAGATTCATCTAACATTTCGTAGCCACAACAACCATCTGTAAATGTGATTCAAGCTCTTCACATAAGTGTCAATATGTAATACCCTGAAATTTTTATTTCGAAACATTCCCATTTAAATTTAAATTGTAAACTATTAGCCAATAATATTACGCCACGTAATATTATGGAGATCGAAAATTATTTTGGTTCGCCCGAAAATTTATCGAGTAACTGTTAATCGAATAAAAACGGATCAATATTTTTTTTAATTGAACCGAATTAATTTAAATTAGACCCGAATCGGATATTTTTGAAAAACACTGTGCGTCACTATTTTTTTCTCCCCAGCAACTTACCTTGGACGGTTTGTTTTTATTTAATAATTAAAAACTTTATAATATTTTATTATTATTTTATTTATTATTATTTATTATTTTTTTTATTTTTTTTCTTTAAATCCGTGTCTTCTTCTTCCTCCCGACACCACCACCAGCCTCTCCCTGCACCAGCCACTGCCACCATTTCCGCCACCCTCTTCCTCCTCCTTCTCCTCCTCCTTCTTTTTCTTCTTCTTCTTCTTCCTTTTCTTCTTCTTCTTCTTCCTTGCTGTTCCTCTCTGCCTCTCTTTCTCGCTGCCTCTGTTGCAGCAGCAGGAACGCCAGCAGCACCGCCATCTCCTCCGCCACAGCTTCTCGTCTCCAACAGCAGCCACAAGCACCGCCACTCCCTCCTCCTCCAGCTTCCTCCAACAGCGGCAGCAGCAGCAGCGGCAGTCCTCCATCGCGCGACCAGCTTCTCTGCTCTGCTCCTCTGCGTCGCGCAACTCAGCCAGCTGTTCCTCCTCCGCCAGCTCCTCCTCCGCACCTGCAGCGTCGCGCCATCAAGCAGCCTTCCCTGT